>JAMLFT010008434.1:0-13702 GCA_026544285.1 Pachyrhizus erosus | reverse complement strand
CTATTCATATTATAGTATTAGAATTTTAAAACTTATATTATACTTATATATATATATATATATATATTTGTTTTTAATGCCTCTAAAAAGTGTATATTGATTTGTGTTTCTTAGGTAACCATTTGTTGTCCTAGCAGTTAGCATAAACTTCTTATAAAATGCTAAATAGATTACCAACTCATCTTTACCATGTTTATCATCATGGGATCCATGTAAATATATTATAGATTTTAGCTCACATCTTTTTTTGTTTTTGTTTTTTAAAAAAAGTGAATCCTGTAGGTCAACGAACTTGACAATTCAGTGTTCAAAATGAGGTAACCTTGTAACACACATATATAACAACGAATAAGGTTTAGGAGATGGCTTCAGATGTCTACTGTGGATCCATACATTATGGACTCTCATGTTCATAGATATTATTAATCCAGTGAACTTCGAAATGAAAAAAGGGACATGATACAGATCAAAACTACTCACTAATAAATAAAAAAAATAAGGACACATACTAAAATCCAAATTTTGACGAAATTAAATAAAAATTAATATACAACACGTGACAAATATTAAATAAAAATACATACAAGACACATAAATTATAAAACTAATGGATTTATAAGTGATACTTAAACTGAAATCAGGGTTTTATTTTCCGTATATTTGATATCCTACTTGATGCAATTAGCATGCATTTCTTCAAAAATATTGATCTTACACCCATTATTTTCTCTCTCACTATTCTCACATCTTATATTTTTACAGTAGAAAGGATGAGAGAGATATTTAATTAACTTTCTCGCGTTTACATAATAAAATTATACAATAATTTATACTACACATACTTTTATCACGTCACTTATATTTTTCTTTTCCTTTTTTTTTCTTACAATCCCTCTCTTATTTTTATAAATTATAAAAAAATAACTTATGAATTGATAATATAATTTTTTTATTGATATTCAATCATAAATTATTTATATAATAAATTTATTCATTTTTATAATAATCATCTTAAAAATTATATATACCATAATTTTATTAATTTATAGTATAAATTATACTGTTAATATACAAAAATTACACTATTAATATATAAAAATTAAAGTATTTTTTTATAGTATACATAATTTAAACATAAATACAATTTCTTTATAATAAAGGGTGTAAAAAATAACATTACTATTCTTCTTCCGAAAAAAAAAAAGTCATATTCATGCAACAACATCACTCCAGCATAAATCAGTCATAATTAAACTAGAAACCTCTCTAAAATATTAAACCTCACTAAATAAAAAATAATAATAAAGCCTTTTCAGAAATTAAGGGTGTAGAAATCATAACAGTTGAAAAAATTAAAAAGAAAAAATTGTGCATTGAGTTTACCTCAGGAAGCTTATCATCAACCCCATTGGATCCATGAGAGTTTTGCGCATTTGCAAGAGGCGCTGAAGGAGCAGCCGGAGGCGGTGAGTGCTGCGGAGGTTGCAACGGCTCCAGCGGCGAGTGGGACGGCGGCGGCGGAGGAAGGACTACCGCGAGCGGCGGCGAGGAGAGCAGCGGGCCAGTTCCCCTGAGAAGAAGATCAAGGCGTGAATAGAGAGGCCAAGATGATGCATGATCTGCGGTTGCTGATTCTGATCTGTACCTCTTCTTCATGGACTCTACCTTATTCTTACACTGTGTTGAAGTTTTGGGTGACTTGGTGCAGTTGGCACGTGAGGAAACGTGCCGTGCCACGTCCTCCCAGTCATGACCCTTGAGTTTGGCTCTGTTTCTGAGCACCCATTTGGCCTCATAGGCTTCAAGGAGGCTTGACACTGCCCCTTCACTCCACTCATCTCTCTTCACTCTGTCACCCCCACCAAACCCTTTTCTCACACTACACTCTTCCTTAATGGGGTGTACACAAGGACCCTCTTCCTTGTTTCTTTCTTCTTTTTCCTCCTCCATCTCTTCTTCTACAACTCCCATCTACTCAAACTTTTTTTTTTTTTTTTTTTATCCCCTTCTCTGTAACATTTGCAAAGCCTAACTACAAGAGGGAGAGAGAAACCACTAGCATTAGAAAAATAAATAAATAACTAAAAACAAAAAAGGTGATAATAGTGTTACCAAATGGCAAGACAAAAGAGGCTGTACACCAAGGTTATAAATTACGGTTGTGGTATTTTCTTGCCATTTTCTCACTATTAAGATTTTAAATTGCAGTTATGATTATAATTTTATTATGATTCTTTGTGTTGCCAAAAATTATCGATAAAATATGCGGACATGATTGTAATTACAATCTTAACAATATAATTGCAGAAACTTTAAAGAGCTTGACCTTGTTGTTAAAATTATCATTATAGGTTTTTTCTTAAAACCCTAATAAAAATCTTTGTTGAAGGAATTTGCAAATAAATATAATTGATAGATCACAATTATAATAACTTTACAGCCACAAAAACCCTAAAAACCTTGATATTGTGTGGTTAAAAACCCTTTTTAAAATCTTGGTGCAGTGCTATGGGTTAGTGGGAGGAATAGGCAAAGATTAAAAAAAAAAAAAGAAAAAAAAGTACACTTTTGTCAAATGAGTTAATGATGTTAACTTCTTAACCTTTTTTTTTTTTTTTCTTACTTTGTGGGAGTAGTGGTGCCTGGTTGTGTTATAGTTGTGTGATTGTGGGTAATGGAAATGTTGGGTTTTATTGTTTCGGTTGAGTTGTTTGGCTGTTAGCGTTGACATGAAGCCAACCAAGACATCCACTGATGCTAGCAAGAGTGGTGGTGGTGGGTCAGTCACGTGGGTCTGTCACCCCTCCCATTAGATCCTCATCACCGATATATATATTTTCTATACTAAATTTTATTGAGTAAAAAATACACAAGGTAAAAATAAATAATTATGCATCTATTATTATTTTTAATATAATTTTATTACCAAGTAAAAATTATGAAATAATAAAAATCTTTGTGTTTTTTTTATTATTTAATCATATAAGTTTTACTCATAATTTGGTAAATTTTGTCCCTAAAGAGTACATTGGAAAGTCTCCTTCCCATCACCACCGGCCAATGTGCAACCTTCACTCAAAAAATTAATAGCTAGGCTGTTTTGTTTGGTACTTAATTTTTCTTCCTTCGATGTCCTTTCTTCTCTTTGTCTCTCTCACATATACATATGCTTTTATGCTCCTTTAATGTGTCTTTTGAAAGGGCTTTTGGTGATGCACAGCCACTAGACCTAAAGTTACGCCTAATGGCTTTCTAATAACAACTTTGGTTGGCCATCGTGGTGAGGAATCATAGTAGGCCACATCAAGAAAAATAGGTAATCCAATTCTGAATGGTCCAGAAAGCTAAGCCATTAGATTGGTTCTTATAACATATTATTTTCCCGTCTTTTGCAACATAAAATAAATAAATAAAAAATAAAAAATCACATATTATCTCTTTTTTATTTTTAAACGTTGGACGAATACATTGACTTATGATGTTTGGTATCTGTTCATATTCTATGCTTTCGAGCCATTGAATGTAGAAAGAAAGATTTTCAAAATTCTCTCTCTTTTTAACAAATTTTAAGAAAAAGGGGTGAAAGTTTCTGTGTTCAAAGAGTATCTTATTCTGTGTTTAGTAGGAAGAAAATAAAATGGATAGAAACAGAAAAAAGAGATAGAATAATAGAAAGAAGGAAGTAATAGAGTAAATTTAAAAGTATTTGACTCTCGAGAAAAGAAATAAGAAAAAAGGAAATTAAAAATAAAAAATTAAATTTCAGCCTATTAACACAAGCAGATAATATCTATTATGCGAGATACATAACCAATTATGTTTGTGCTAAAAACACACGGGAGCCACAGAACATATTCTCTCTTTGTTATGCTTATTTTTACATCGTTTCTTCTTCTATTAGTGTGCAAGTATTGTTGTGTCAAACCCATCAACTTTTTAATTTTTTTCATTTACATTTTATCTATACCAATCTATTTGTATTGTCTCTTCTCAATCTCTCTACATCATTTCCCTTTTGTTAAAGAGAGTGCTAAAGAACACTTATACTTCACCTTTATCTAATCAGAATTTTAAACTAGAGAAGTGAGAGTTTAAACCTACATCTTGTTAAATGAAAAAGTCTATTTTACTTTACTCAATCAATTTTTGAGAATTTTTTCAAATATTTTCTTTACAATTAATAGATTATGAATTTATCTCACGATATTGCTATTTATTTTAAAAGAGTGATAGTCACATTTTTTCAGTACTCTCGATTTATCACATTTTTTTTATTAATTGAAATTTATGCGCATCTTACTATTTTGAAATAGAAGACCAATATATTTAGTTAGATCTACATAAGTTTTACACTAATAAAATAAGTGTATATGATTAAAAAAAATAATTCTATGAACATGTAATTCTTGATTTTAACTATGATTTTTACATGAAATAAATTTAAAAACACTAAATTATGAACCTGAGTGAAATACAAGATAACAATTTATTTATATTTTTATGAAATAATATTTTTCTTAAAGTATATTTTAGACCTAAAGATTCAACTTTATTAAGAAAGATGAATAAGACTAAACAACATCACATTTGATATATCTTTATAACTATTTATTAAAATGAGAATTAACTTGTAAATCTTAAAAAGTATCATCATTTAAAAGAAGAAATGACTTGCATAATTAGCATAATTACAATAGTCCAACAGTAAATATAATAAAAAAATATTAAAGTTATAATGTAATAATTTAAATTTTGATAATTGATTTGGAATATATATGTTGTTCATGAAACCTAATTTTACTCTAACATGATGTCGAAAAAGATTGCATACAAATATATTTATATTAATATAAATATAATTATCCAATTTTCATTCCCTCTCATGTCATGTTTCTATTGGGAGGTTCTGTATACAATATTTCTGTACAAGGAATATTTCTGTTATTGCAACAGTGACCCGTAGCATGCATCTCAACTCTAAAGGGCTTTGCTTGGCATAGCTTCACGTGATGTTTTGCGTGTTTGTTTGTTTCATTTTTAGGAGTGAAATTATAGTGGGAAACTGGTGAAATGGAGTTTTTTAAATGAAATTAATTAAAATCTCACCATGAAGATCAAGACAAAGTTAATAAAAAGGAAAAGTTACATGGTTGATAAAATGATCTTCAACGCATTTGAACTTTCATAAAAGGCTACTTGTAATATTTTAGTAACACATAATAATAAAAGACATTAGCACTTCGAGGATAATATATATATATATATATAAAAGTGTAATTTTTAAAAAAAATTTGTTAAAGTATAAGTGTAAAGATAAAATCTCATATTCAGTAAAAATGAACAAATTAAACAATGTATAAGTGAAGAAGATCTATAAATGTAATGTTTTAAGGTTTTTGATTGAAAATGATGTCAAATTATGTGTTCATGGTCTGTCGATAAAACTTCTTTCCAAAATTCAACCTCTCATTCTATCCTTAGAGTGCAATTATGAGTGTAAAGTTTCATATTAGATAAGAATAAACAAAATCACCACAAATCACATCCTCAATAATAGATGTACATAGACCAAATTCACTTAAATTTTAAAGTAGAGACCAAAACATTGATTTAAAAATACAAGGAATAATTACTTCATGAAAATGTAGAGATAAAAAAACATAACTACCTTTACATTTTTTAATACAATTTTTTCATAAACTTTAGTTATTTATCATAATAAATGGTATAGTAAGAGGAATATATTTTTATTGCGATAATTTTTTTTTTTCAATTTGAAAAAGTTAGATTCTCGCCTCTTCATGAGAATAATTTTGTGAGAAACCTAAGTAAAAAAAATTCTTATTAGGAGTTATTTATGAACTAGTTGAACTTGACTCATTAAATACTCAATCAAGCTTATTTGTTTGCATAAATAAACAAACTCAACTTTAAGATGAAACTCAATTATTTAAATGAGATAAGCTCAAATTTTACAAACTTCATATTAACAACTTATGAATAGCTTATGTATATATGTGTATATATGTATATTTGTGTGTGTTAGAAAACTAGTTAATAATGACCTATGGATTCACCTATATAAGTTGTAGCTAAAGTAGCATAAATTAGAGTTTGAATACTACTTGTGAATAATCCGAGGAACATGATAGGTATAGGAACTACTAAAGGTATGAAAGAAACAAAAACAACTAGTAGTTCATCCACTAATATATTTTTGAAAAATAAAAGTTGAAAAGATAATATATATATATACACACACACACAAAATTGTGTTAATATACATTCATTTTTTTTTAGAATATGTTAAAAATTTATAATTAAAAATAATCTTAAAATACACTAATGGTGTAACTTGTTAATGTACTCTAACTAAATAATAAACGTGACAAATACTTGTGAAATTTACTAATGTACACACATTTTTTATTTAGAGTACCTCAACATATTGTAACTAAATATTGTCTTAAAATACACTGATTATATAGTTTACTAGCATTCTCCAACTAAAAAATAAGGTTGTATATGTTAGTGAATTATATATATATATAATAGAAAAATTAAATTTAATTAGACAATATCATACCACATGTTTAACACATATCGCAACTTGTAAATTGTTATATAATTTTAAAATATTTTATTAAATACTAAATTGATGAAGTTAAAAAATTAAAAAAATTCATGAAATAAAAATAATTAAGTTATAAATGAGTTAAACTAATCAAATTCAAGCTTTTATTTTTTTTAAATAATTCAAGTTTAAATTTTTAATTAAATTTATTTCAATAAATAAGTTAAGCTTAAGTCACTCCCTTTTTCTTATAAATCAACTCTAAATTTTTAGTATTGAACTAAATTTTGCTCGTTTATATCCCTAATTCTTTGAAAACAATATTTGTTAGTAATATTATTTTTTAAATAATGTATCAAACACAAAACTTAAGCATTCCCAACTTTAAATTATTGAAAAATTAAATGCGCCCTTGATCTAAAGTGGGAAATTTTTAAACTTCAGAATTTAGTTAAAAATTTGTAAACTCTGTGTTAATTTTATAAGATTAATTTAATTTAGAGTTTGAAATAAAGTATTTATTTTTAGAAATTTTTATAAAAAAATATTATATCATATAAATTTTCCAATTTAATAAAATATTTTTATTCCTATCAAATATTTTAAAAAAATAAATTTAAATCAATTAATTCCTCTTATTTAGAGGGTTTACTCTAGAAAAATTATTACGGCCCCACAAGCACCGTATTGAAAAACATAGATTTTGACAAAACAAAAGAGTCGCTAGAAGGAGGGCTTGAACCTCCGACCTTGTGGTTAACAGCCACACGCTCTAACCAACTGAGCTATTCCAGCAACTTGACACTTTGTAACATTTTTCATATAAATTATTAAATACTAAATGTAGATTGTGACACATATTTCTCTATTAGACTAACGCTAATCCAAAATATAAATCCTTTCAATTAGAAGAGAAGAAAAAACTAAAAACAATAGAAAATGTAAAAAAAAAAAGAAAAAGAAAGAAAGAAAGAAAAGAAAGTATATTAGAAAATATGCATTATTTGAGCAACTAGGAATAAGAAGAAAAGGTAGAGATATTAATTTTTCGGATGAGTAAAAAAATTACTGAAAATAAATAAATAAATAATATAATTTTTTTACTAATTAAAAAAACAATTATAAGTAAAAAAAATTACAATTTTACTATATTATTTTTACTTTAAATTTATTATTATTTTGTGCTATGAAATATTCATTTTTAAAAATAGTAAAACAAAAAATAACTACAAGACTCGTTTCCTCCCTACAAACATTTTATTTTATCCGTAATTTTGGTGATGTTGATATATATCTAGATATGTCTCTATACGTAGACCATACTAAAAAAGAATCTTCTTTTTCTATTTATTTTTTTAAATATATTGTGAAAAATTAGTAGTTTTTATCATATTTCTTTCTTCTTTATTTATTTAATTTTTATTTATACAAAATAAAAAATATCTTTATATGATTATGATTATATCATTCGAGTGAAGAAAATTTTTAAAACGTGTAGTATATAAACATTGTATTTAATAAGTATATTTTAAATTTTAAACTTGGCTGATTTATTTTTTATTTATAAAAAATTTGAACGTCAACTTGACAATAACATAAAAAAGGAAAATAAAAACATACTTGTTAAAAATATTTATTACTTAAATAAATCTAAATTAAAAAAGGACAATAAGCAGGTAAGGAAAAAGAGATAAATAGCTTATTGTCTCTTTATTTTAATTTACTTTGTATGAAACCAAAAAGTAGAAATTCAAGCATTAATTAATGATAATCTTGCAAATTTATTTAACTGGTATTTTAATCTATCCATTAAATAGGATAAATCATAAATATTTAACTTTATATAATTAAAATTTATAATAAATAAATATTTTTTGTATAACAAAGACAATTATATATAAATGTAGAATGATTAATATCTCATGTAAATTAACTGTTCATCTTTTCGTAATAAATAAATATCTTTGATTACATAAATCATATTTTTAATTTACAAAAAATAATATAAATTAAAATATCAAATTATTTTTAATTATCACAAATTTTAAAAAATTATTAAAATTTAATTTAGAGTAGAAGATTAATAAAAAGTAATTTAAGATGATTGAAAGGAAAAATATTTTTTAATTTGATAGGTTGGACAGTGGTTAGACATTTTACTCTCACACATCATGAGAATGATTTATTTAATAAAAAATCTTGGGTTCAATTTTTAGTCTCATCATGTGTGAAAACTTTTTCAAGTATTAACAATCACAATATTAAAAATGGGATTAGTTTTTGGTTTAGTAAACTTAGAGGAGATCTACCAGAGAAAACAAATATTAAAAATGTATAAATAAATAGTAAAGAATGTTAAAATCTCACTCTAATATATATGTTAAAATAATGTAGAAGTAAAATTTAAAATTAGCTAAAAATCTCATAACATTTGAACAATTCTACTTATGTGTTCAATAACACAAGGAGACACCCTCTAGTAAAAAAATTAGTTGTGAAAGTTTAAAGGAAGGAGTCTAGAACCACTTGAAAAAGGGAAGCAAAGAAACATAAGCTAAATAGCCAAAGGTGAAGGACACATTTTGGTTGACTCGTCACCATCTTGGAAAAGCATTCCTTCAGTTATATTGCTCCCAACATTATGGATGGCCCCACCAAAAACTTACAAATAAAATTGGTTCGAAAGGGATAATAATGGCCGGAGGACATAGCCAGAATCACCATTTTTCATTTGGTCATTGTGACCAAATGACATCAGGTACAATATGGAAAAATCTAAACTTACACTTTATTATCAAGAAACTATTATATATGGTACGACAATATTATTTAGTTATGATTTCAATTTATATTTGTATCAGGTATTTAAGTAATTATTTAAATCATATTTTAATTCTATAAAATAAGAAATTTTTTAATTTTAGTTATTTAAAAAATTTTGTTTTAATTTTATTATTTCAATATTATTTTTATTCTTTATTTTTAAATAACAGTGTTAAACAATAATGTAATAATAATATTAATAATTTATTGATTTATCACGTTATCAATAAATTTAATAGAATAGTCATATGTAATTTTTGTTGTTGTAAAATATATTTTTAAGTTTTTATTTATTTAAAACAACTGATGAGGTATTTAAAAATATAATTTATTAAAAAAAATTATTTGTAATTGTCCTATTAAACTTCTTAATAATATGAAATCAATGAACTATTAACATTATTATTATGTGAATGTCAATAGTTAGCATTGTTATTTAAAAGTAATGATTAAAGCAAAAAAATTTAAATTTTTAAAAGACTAAAAAAGTTTAAAAGGCTAAAATAAAAAACATTCTATTTTCTATAGACCAAAAGGTTATTAAACCTTAAGTAATTTTCTCTTTTACAATATTGAAATCCTTTTATTAGTTTTTTTATTTCCCACTTTAAATCTCTATGATACAACTAACGAAGGATGATTAATACTTACAAAGATATTTTGACACTCAAGTTAATAGTATATCATATATAGTAAAAATGAATAATAAATGAAAAGTGAGCAGTATATGTTACCTCAAGAATTTCATCTTTTTTATAAACATTTATCGGCCTCAAGAGACTTATAGGTTTTACTTCCTAATTAAATAGATGTAATCCAAGATTACCTAATACAATTAATATAAGATTTAGATAAGTCAAATTCCTTAATCTTCCTTAAGCTTATATGTGTTTGAAGGACCAACACCTGCTTGGCCATATATTAGCTTGAGAACCTTCCTACTCTAGGGCATGGCTGAGGAGTTCTCAACCATATCAATACACACGCCGCTAAGCCTTGAGTTCCTAAAAGGACAAAGAAGGTTAATTAGTCTTGCTTTATTAAAAGGTTTTCAACTTGACTAGTAATTGATTTTTTAAGTACATGGTTTTATTTATTTATTTATTCTTAAAGTTTGGTATTGGTTTTAGAGGGTTTGGAAGGTCCAATCCAAAGGGATATACTTTCTCTAGAGATTCATATTATCATATATTCAAAGTCTTAACCTTCTTTTGATTAAGGTTCTAGTGAGTCTTTGTTTGCCAATTCATCTAGTGGCCAAATCCTACTCTTGCTCCATAAATAGATGTAGCAATGGTGGCCTAGAATAATATGGATGGTAGTGTAATTAGGACCATCAAGTCTCATGAAGCAGCTTCCTCTCATGGTCACATATTGTTATCTTTATATGTTGATGACATGATTATAATTGGAGATGATATTGATGGGATCATGGAATTGAATTTGCAATTAGTTCAACAAGTTGGGATAAAAGGTTTGAGTACTCTTCATAACATTTTGGAAATAAAAATTGTCTACCTTCCTAGAGGTTACCTTCTTTCTCAATTTAAGTACATTACTAACATTCTTAATCAAGTTCATCTCTTTAGCACTAACATACAAGTTACTCCTATTGAACATGATGCTCAGTATATTTTTTCTAACGGTGTTCCTTTGTCAAATCCTACTTTGTATCATACTCTTGTTGGCAATTTGGTTTATCTCATCATTACTAGACCTCACATTGCATATTTTATACATGTTGTCAGTCTATTGATTGTTTTCCCTACTATAATTCATTGGGTAGTTATTTTTCACATTCTTCGCTATCTTCGGAGCACTCAATTTCATAGTCTTCTTTTTCCTTAATCCTTTTTCCTTATTGTATATCTACCACAAGATTTTACATCTTTTTTTTTTTTAGATTCTCTTATTTCTTGGAAAATTTATTTCTTGTTTTCCTATAAAAGTTAAGTATCACACCATGGCATCCACTACTACATAGATCATTTGATTGAGATGGTTACTTGACTCTATAAGTGTCTTTCTTTCTACACCAACTCCTATGCATTGTGATAACATAAGTGTTATCCAAATCACTCGTAATTTGATCTTCCATAAGCGCACCAGACATATTGAGATTGATGTTAGAAATATTTAGTTTGATTTTAGTCCCACATCATGTAAATGACGAGAGACATTACTCGTATATTTCTATATAAGCAACCCCTTGTAAACCTTTTAGTGACACACCAAATAACATATACTTCCTAGTGTAGTTATAGACGTAGACAACATACATTGTGTGTCAAACCACATTAAATTCATGAGTCTTTTATCTCTCTCCTTTATTTTCTTCTTTTATTATTGCATTGTTCCTAACAGTTGACTTTCATTTTTCTAATTTTGCTAGACATCACATTATAAACATGAATGAATAACATACTAAATGTGATGTCAAACATAACACGTTAGTAACATGGCAATAAATCCATGACCATTAGATTTGTGGGTCTTCTTTATTTATATGTTACTTAACTTGTTTATTCTTATTCAATGTGAGAAATTATGACTTCATTAATTATGTCAAGGAGAATCTAATAATAATTGACATAAGGATTGATTTCAAGCATATTGAGTTTGTGAGAAACGTAAATGAGAATAATAAATTTACATGTATAAAAACTATAAGGAAACATATTTGTAGGGATTCAACATATATTTAAACTTTTACCAATTTTAATTATACTTCTAATCTTTTTATCATAATTAATTTATAATTTTGATTATTAATAATTTTGTATTAAAAATTAATTTCTAATTAATTGTTATAATATAATTCTTCTAACACTTTTATAGTAGATAAAATACTTAAATCTTTATTTTCTATTCAAATAATTTAAATTTAAAATAAGTTTGAGATTAAGATAAAAGATTTAAAAGGATGAGAAAGCTGAAATTTTTTATGAAATTAAAAAAAATTTATAGGACATGAGGTTAAGATTTCAAAGAGAAGAAAATGTATGATTTTTTAATTTATGTCAAATTATGATATTTTTATTAGTAGATTTTGAGTAAAAATAAAGGGGAGAGGGGAGGGGTTAAAACGGTTTAAGAGGTTTCAATCAAATTTTTTTAGAAAATAATGACAATACAAATACTAAAAATTAAAAGATAAAAATCACACATATTAATCATAATAAAAGGATAAAAATATAAAATATTTCATAAAATGTTTAAATTTATATTAAAATTATATAATTGGACTCTCTTAAAATAAAAAATTATTTTTATAAATATAATGCAATTATAATAGCTGATTAAATTTTAGTTATTAAAATTATAATAAGTTTATTATTTATTATACACATATTTAATTTATCAAAATCTTAATAATTAATTATTTTAATTAATAATTATAATTATAGTTTATTTTCTAAACTATGCCCTAATTTTTAAAAAAAAAAAACCAAATTCATATTTTGATTGTCTTTAATTTAAACATTTTCTTGTTATTTCAAAGTAGCCTTAATGGATAAGCATTGATATAATGACCCAACATTAAACGCAATCGATAAATGACCTGTCTCTTCAGTCTAACCACTGTCATGCCAGCGACCCCACGTTGAAGAGAATGATCCTCAAACACCATTCACTACTTTGGTTGTCATAATTTTAGATTAATAAATGTTTATTTGGTTTACTGTTTTAAAATATGATTATTTATTATTATTCATTTTCTCAAAAAAACTATTTTTTTTTTAAAAATTATTCATATGAAACATATACTGAAATTATAACGTATAATATATAACAATATAAATTACGATGTATAAATAAACCACAATTACAGTATTATATAGTAAAATATTTTAATCATACATATAATTATTAAATAAGTTTTATTTAATAACGAACATATATTAATAAATAAATTATTAACAATAATATAATTTTCTGTAAAAAAAAACAATAATGTAATTTAAAATTTTTCTGTCAGCACGTTGGCCAATTAATGTACATCGAAGTGCATGCAATTGATTCAGTCAACAAAAAAAAAAAAGTAGATGCAATTGATCATGAAAATGATTCAAAACTAATCAGGACAAGTGGACAACAAAAATATCTCTTACTTATGAACATGAACACAATATTTTTTACTTAAATTAAAACTTTCGCTCTTATGCTTAAAAAATTATGTATAAATTTATATTAATTGTTTTTTATATCACAATGACACTGAATTTAAGTTAAATCTTTGAGTTCTCGTCATTTATTTTTATTTTATTTCATATGTCTTAACTTCATTTAATGTCTTATATTAAT
>JAMLFT010008433.1:0-13703 GCA_026544285.1 Pachyrhizus erosus | reverse complement strand
TGCTTCAAAAATCATAACCTATGAATGTTCTAACATTACCTTTGCACCCTATGGGGAAAGCTGGAGACACAAAAGAAAAATATGTGTCCATGAATTTCTGTCCGCCAAAAGGGTTCAATCATTTGGTGGCATCAGAGAAAAAGAAGTTGCCATATTGGTGAATAAGCTACGTGAAGCAAGCTCCAGTGATGAGCGCTACGTGAATCTAAGCGAGATGCTTATGTCAACATCTAGCAACGTTGTGTGTGAATGTATGTTTGGACGGCAATACACTGGAGATGGTTATAGCAGGGTTAAAGAGTTAGCAAGGGATGTTATGGTTCATCTTGCTGCTTTCACTGTGAGAGATTACTTCCCTTTTTTGGGTTTGGTTGATGTTCTCACTGGAAAAATTCAGGAATACAAGGCCACTTTTCGTGCATTGGATGCTTTATTTGATCAAACAATTGCAGAGCATTTGACAGAGAGGATGGAAGGGGGCCACACCAAAAAGAAAGACTTTGTGGATATCCTCCTCGAAATTCAAGAGGATAACTTGCTTAACTTTGAGCTCACCAAAAATGACCTCAAAGCACTTATACTGGTATCTTTGTTTTTTCTTTGTCTCTTTTATCACTTTTTTTCTTCTGTCTCATTAACACATTTACTGCATCTCTCTAAAATCAAGCACAAATCAACTTACACGCATATACGCATCGCAATATACGTATACAACAGGATATTAAAGGTTGAATGATTCTATTTCCTCATAATAAATCAGCTGGTTACTTCCTATTGAAAAATTATACATATATCATACGATTACTTAAATGAGAGAACGTTGATGTTTTAGTTTCTTGTTGCAATAAATTGTATTATGAATTTTTAGTTTATACTTTTAGTTGTAAGTGATTTAGACAGATTTTTAATTTTACCCTAAATTTTTTCAGATCTTAATTTATATACTCACCTTACATCTCTCTCCATTTCACTCTTTTCTTCCTACCCACATCAGTCAATATTTATATACTACTTTCTTCTTTTCTCATCACAATTATTATGCGAAAATAAAATAATTTTCCCGAGATTTTCAATTGTTTCTTTATCTCTTGGTCTGCGCTACTGGATGTGCACTGTCTCAACAATAGTCTTCAAGGTTTTTCTTTAATTTTGAAATATCTATCTAATATTTTTAAGATAATTAAGACATAAAAATTATTACTAATTAAACCATATATGGAGCACTATTATGCTTGCAAAGTTTAATTAACCTTAAGATGATTAACATTTTTTAGTTCCGCTTTATCAAAATATTATATGCTATCACTTTTACTTAATTATTTTAATATTAATAAATAATAATCATTAGCAAAATTCATAAATATTTCTTATATAATTTTAGGATATGTTCGTTGGAGGAACTGACACAACTGCAGTAACCTTAGAATGGGCTATTTCAGAGCTTGTGACAAACCCAATCATAATGAAGAAAGTACAGGAAGAAGTGAGAAAAGTAGTAGGGCATAAATCAAAAGTGGAAGAAAATGATATCAATCAAATGCATTACCTGAAGTGTGTAATCAAAGAAACTCTAAGGTTACATCCACCTGCCACTCTTTTGGCCCCACGGAAAACCATATCTAGTGTTGAAGTGAAAGGATATGACATTCCTGCAAACACAATGGTATATATCAATGTATGGGCAATTCAAAGGAATCCTGCATTTTGGGAAAGTCCGGAAGAGTTCCTGCCAGAGAGATTTGAAAATAGTAATGTTGATTTTAATGGTCAGTTTTTTCCATTCGGTTTTGGGAGAAGAGCATGTCCTGGAATGAATTTTGGAGTTTCTTTTGTTGAGTATTTTCTTGCCAACCTTCTTTACTGGTTCGATTGGAAGCTGCCTGAATCTGAGACTCTTAAACAAGACATAGATATGAATGAGATATTCGGGCTTGTAGTCTCAAAGAAAACACCACTTTATCTTGAACCAGAAAGTTTTTCATTTTTATCTGAATTCTAAATGTGATAGATGATGTCAATCATAGTTGGCAGTACTTATCTGTTTAGTGGCCTATAATTTAGTAATTATTTATTGTGCATTGTTGCAGTTTTTTGTTCTATTTATTTTCTGATTTAGCCAGCACTCATCACACTTAGTGGGTAGTTGATTTGATATTTAGGAGTGGTGGTGGGGTTATGAATAATGTGCTAGATGTGAGTCTTATGTTCAGTTGAGTATTTTTCTCATTTTAAAAATGTACTAGTTGTTCGGAATAAAGTATGAAATATATTTCCTGGCATACCTCCCCTCTTATCTTCAGTTTTTTAATTCTTTTCTAATATCTTCCGTTTTTTAGTTATTTTTTTCTGATAAATTGATAACAAGGATATTAAGAGTCGTGAGACTTAGTGAAAATTATGAGGCAGCCTTCATCCATTTTCTACCTTTGTAATTATCATACCATGGCTACCGATTTCAATTTTAATTCCTCATTTTAATGCTCAATTCGGCCATTGGAGTATGCTCACCAACAGTTTTCTATATATAGTTAAAGAAGTGAGCAATGATTGATCGAATAGGGAGTGCAGTATCCCACCAATTATTGTTCACCTCACTGTTTCCAGCGTGTTTGATTTCCACTTAACGCACATCCATCAGAATCTTCTCCTTACTCTCTCCACACTCATAACCTCACTAAAAATTGTTAGATACTTTAGGATTATCAATAGAGCTGTCAATATGGTGCAGATTGCTTGCTTCTGATTCATGTGAGCTAAGACTTAAAAAAGTCCACAAATTCAAAAGGTCTAAAAAAGATCTGTGAATTAGGATTAGTTCATGAGCTTTGAATTTTTTTAAAAATTATTTATTTTTAAATGGTTGAGCTAGTTCATGTCACTCTCTAAACTTATGACCCACTTCCTAAGTTGATTAACTTAATTTTATTTTATTTTTACAAATAAATCATTATATTAAGATACTTTAATTTTAAAATAACATTAACGCTTAATCCAACATTTCAAATACTCAAATCTAAGTATTTGTTATCAAATGTATGCATGCAATCTAAATCAATAAAAGAAGCAAAAAATTAACTTACTATTAACAATAAATTAAAGTTTGATAGAAAGAGAAATTACCTTTAAAAGAAAATGAAAATGTTATATAAAATCGATAACTTATACCTCACATATAATTACTTATATAACACAATACTTTTGTATTTTAATTATTTTTAAAATGAATAAATAATGTTATATATATTTTTATTATAGTCTAAATACTTTTTAATATGTATAACCTTTTATTATAATCCTTTTAAAAATATTTTCATGTTTATTTCTTATAATTATATAAACAAAATGTCTTTAATTCCTTAAGAGTTTATAATTTTTGAGGATAAAAATAAAATAAAGACTAAAATAAATAATTCTTTTTATCATTTAATCTCAAATTGTTGTATATGATAAATTAACTTTTCTAATGACTACATCAAGACTCGTACCTATCATGATTTCTAATTAGTTTGATAATATAAAATTTTTTGCAATAAAAATTAAACTCTAGACAATAGAAATGTAATAAAAAAATACTATAAAAATAAAAAATTAATTTAATTAGAATATACTAAGAATGTGAATATATTTTATACTATTATTTAATTACAAATTAACATGTACTATTAATTAATTTTTATAATAATTACTTTAAAATCATACTTAAAGTGATTTGTACTTTATTGATCAAGTAAAATTCTTTATACAAATAATGCATAAAAATTAAGCTTTTAAAAAATTGACTCGCAAAAAGACAACAAAAATAAAAATGAAAATAAATTAAAAATGGAAATGATATAAGTTAATGTGACAAGGGTTGAAAAATGGGGAAGACAATAGGTGAATCAATTTAATTTTTTATTTTAATTTTTTTAACCACTTAAATAATTGATAGGAGATAAATAATTTCAAATAAAAATTATACTATTTCATTTTTTTTTGTGCGTTAAAAGTTAAATATCTCTTTTCTTTTACTGGAGTAAAAATATTTCTCACTCGATTATTCATCTTCTTCAAATTAATTATTTCAAATTTACTCGACTTGCCTTCCTAATAATCAAAATTAAAGTAATAAAAAATACTTGTTAATGTATAAAAATTAACCTCGAACAACTAAATATATGATGAGATAGGAGAAAAAGATAAAAATACATCTAAAAATAAAATTAATGCTTATTTTTTTAAATAAGGTTTCTATTTTAAATTACTTAAAATTAATGTTAAAACTAATATTAATCAAACCTGAAGAAAATTAAAAATTCTGTAAAAGAAAAAGAAAATTAAAAACTTGAGTTTACAATCATTTTTAATTAATAGGCATAATTTTAACATAATATATATATATATATAGACACACAGACACTAAATTATACATATGTAACTTTTCTCAATAAAATTTAGTGGAAAGGATTTCATCCTATTAAGGCTTTAACACAAGATAATGATAATCGTTACTTTATGTAATCGGTTTTAAATATTTACTAACATAATAAAGATTTTACATAAATGCATCTGATACTCAATGCACACAATACTTTCTGCCTTTATCGATTCTGGCAGTGTCGCATTTTCTGTTTTATTTTCACGCTATACAAAATGTTAGTTTGTTAACAATACATGTGTTAGTTACTAGTATATTATATTAAGTATTTTCACATTTTTCGTCGATTAATTAATAAATTGTATAACAGGCACTACTCAATTCATTTATACAAATTCAAGCTTATAGCTTTAGTTTTTGATAAATTTTCAACATTTAAATTTGATTTTTATTAAAAAAATTGTTGATTTTTGAAAATTTTATGAATTTTATATTTAATTCTTAACAAAATTTTATTTCTGTCATGACGTTTCTTTTACTGAGTGATTTTTAAAATATTTTTAGATTTTTTGTCCCTTATTTTTTTTTATTATAATCGTTGGTATATTTTTCATCAAACAGTGAAGTCTCAAATTAATAGTATCAATATAATAATAGGAACCAAAAAAATAATTAAAAAAATTTAAAAATCAACAAAAATAATAATAATAACTAAATGTAAAATTTAAAAATTTATTACGAAACAAAAATACTTTTTAAGTCTAAAATCAGATAGAGTTTTTTTTTTTTTACACTATATAATAGGTACCATGCTAATTCATGCATTTGGGTTTTATTTTCATAATCTATTACTTGTGAGGAGCAATAGAAGTGGTGTTGTGGGTTAAACCACTTTGGTCTTGTTCCTAACCCTTTAATTTAAAAGGTTGTATAGGGTTGAGACTTTCAAGGTCTCTGGTTAAATCAATAAATAAATGAGACTATTTTAGTAGGTGGGTGACGATTGACCTATGAATTAGGAGCTATTTTGATAACTCTAATCATTAAGTATTGATGGTCTCAATCAATGTTTACTTGACATGTATTAAAGCTTTTGAATTTATAAAAAAGATTTAATAGTATTTAATTAAATATCATTTGATGATTAATTAGGACCATGTAATTAAGGATCATCTAAAAAATTCTCCCCATTATATAACACTATAACATACCATAAAAACTCTCACACAAATGGTGCATACTTATTGACACACATTGAGAAGACCATTACACTCAATAGATTAGGGATATAAGTAGTTTGAGTTGAGTTGAGTTTAAATTAATTTACAACTCAACCCAATGAAACAAAAATAAATTGGGTTGGCTTCACCATTTTTTGATAAGCAACTTGTTGTTACATGAAAATTTGTGTTGGTTGAAGTGGTTTAACTAACCTTACTTCAACATTATTCCAAAATAAAGATAAAACAATTTGTGCCAATAAGAGAATTTTGCTTCTCAATTATGGGTTCCTAAGCTACTTTGGAAAGTGTTTAATATAGGTGAATGAAAAAGAAGGGAAGAAAATAGGATTTTACATGAAGGTAAAGGTTGAAACTTATAAATGAAAGGTTGTAAAATGGAAGTGATAAGAAAGCGATAAGATAAATGCCTCAAAAAGTGAGTTTGAATTTGCTTTATTACCCCTTGAAATTAAGTACAAGACCTATTTATAGATTAGAAACTCATAACCTCTACTAAACCAATTTTTTCTCTCGAGAATCCAATCGGTAATTGGTCCAAAAATCTAAGCATGTTCTCTTTCCAACAACTAATTGATTTAATCTATTTTTAAATTTTTGAAAAAGTTGACAATTGCTTTTTTATTTTTAAAGAAACACTATTATTGATTAATTTTACCCATCATAAGGTATTTGAAAATATAAAAAATAAGTGAAAAACATTATCTTATCTTTATTAAATTAAATTTGACTTAATTCAACTAATTTTTTATGTTGCAAATCAACTAAATTCTATGCCAAATACTTTTTAAGCTAAAATTGTAAATAGTTAAACTGACATTATCCACTTTTAGCTAACCTTCTTTAGCAAACAATCAAAATTAATCGAATTCCATACTAGTCAAACAATTTAGTTGAATCCATAATTAATCAAATTTTACATTAGTCGAAACCAATTCTTCTAAATAGCTGAATTTTGCAAAATTGCAAAATAACTTAATTTTCATACTATCTTTTCTTCAATTGATGTCCAAATTAAAGGATTTCTAAGCTTAAGAAACTTTGCATCTCGATGGTGGTGGTTGGTGAGTTCCATTGCATTACTACCTCAATTTTCGTAGGATCTACCGCAATTCCTTGACTTGACACTACATGCCCCAAAAAACTTAGTTCATTAACCATAACTCACATTTTGAGAGTTTTGAATATAGTTGTCGCTCTTTTAATGTTTGTAATAAAATCCTCAAGTTTTTGGCATGTTCATCGTGACTCTTAGAATACACCAATATATCATCAATCAATATCACGACAAACTTATCTAGGTATTGCTGAAATATCCAGTTCTTTTAGTCCATGAAAATGGCAAGAGCATAAGTCACGCTGAAAGGCATCACTAAGTACTCATAATGTCCATAACATGTCTTAAATGTCGTCTTAGGAATGTCTTCCTTCTTCACATTGATTTCATGATATCTTGATTGTAGGTCGACCTTGGAGAATATTGTCGCTCCTTTCAATTGATCCATGAAATCATCCATCCTTTGAAGTGGGCATTTATTCTTGATTGTCACTTTGTTCAACTATAAATAGTTGATGTACATATGAATGCTTTCATCCTTCTTCTTTACCAATAGAACGGGTGCTCTCCATGGTGAGACACTAGGCTTTATGAATTTTTTAGCTCTTCCAGTTGATTCTTTACCTCAATTAATTTGATTGGAGACATCCTATAAGGTGTTATTGATATAGGACTAGATCTTAAGATAAGGTCTATAACAAATTCTACTTTTTTTTCAGGTGGCAACTCTAATACGTTGTCTAGGAAGACTTCAGAAAATTTGCACATGATAGGTAGGTTACTAACATCTAGATCCAATTCCATTTTGTTGAAGATAAATCCACGTATATTTGAAAGTTTTTTCCTAAGCTATTTTTAGCATCAGTAGTACTAAAACTCGAAGACTCAACAACATTTTGGGTAATAATCCCAAAGACTAAGGTTTTATCATGACAATTGAGAATGACATGGTTTGAAGACAACTAGTTCATTCCCAATACAACATCTAGATTAGACAAGGGTAAGTAAATCAAATTGACTACAAATGTTCTACCTTTTACTGAAACATGACAATTTATTAGCAGGGATTGTCACAATTAATTCATAAGGTAAAAAGGTTATTGACAATTTTAAGAATTTAACACAATCATGTGATATAAAAGAATGTGTTGCGCTTGAATCATATGATACATCTAAGAATGTATTACTTAGGATGGATTTACCTCAAATTAGCTCATAAGATGAAACAACCTCAGAGCCAATAATCGCAAACATTTTCCTAATCATGCAAGGTTTTCCAGTCAGTTGGTTGGTAGTGCTCTTGTTGGTCCTTCTAGTGTTGGTCATCTCCTTTTGTGGCTCCAAACAATTCTTGGCAATGTATCTTACCTTGCCATAGTTATGACAAGTGATTGTCTTCTAAGGATAGTCCCTTAGGTAGTGTGGCCTATTGCAATGGAAACATTTCACTAAGCTCCTTATGTCAGGGTTAGACCTTACGGTCACAAAGCTTCTAATAAATTTATTCTTCTAACCCAAACCACCACCAGTGTGATGTGGTTTCAAGTAGGGCTTCTTCTAATGTTGAAAGGATTTCTTGTGGTTCCTTTGTGGACCTCCAAACTTCCATTAAGCTTGTCTCGCTCAGGCATCTTCCTTATAGATTTTTCACTTACTCACCAACATGGAAAAACCAAGAATCCCACAACTTGCTTGATGTTAGGTCAAATTTTATTCTCAAAATTTGAGTAGATTGTTTCCCCATCATTTGCCCCCAAAGTACGCCAAATTTTAGTAACTCACTAAATTTCACTGCATACTCTCTCATTGTCATATTATCTTGGTTTAATTCCAAGAATTCTCGAGCCTTACACTTACGAAAATCTTTAAGAAAATACTTGTAGAGGAATTTTTGTCTAAACGTCTCTCATGGGATAGCATCATCCACCCTCAATATTGTTGGTTGCATAATGCATCATCAATTCTCAGCTTCTCCACCAAACATGAAGGTGACAAAGTTCACCTTATGTTCGTCTTGGCATGTCATTGTGTTGAAAATCTTCTTAACCTTGAATAGCCAACTCTAAGCTCCCTAGAGGTCTAAAAAACCATTAAATCTAGGAGAACTATTCTTCTTAAAGATAGTTAATTCTCAATCCTCAATTGCTTCCTCATCTTGGTCTTGTATCATTGTCTTTAGAACGAGAGTCATACATTTTAGAAGTTCTTAGGTATTATTGTTAAGTGATCTTCTAACCATCTTGCCTGAAAAATCACCACTTTTAATTTTCATTATTTTATATTATAAATCTAACTCGTACACACTATGGATTATAACGGACACATAAACAAACAACTTTCATCCAACATTGTTGTTTGATGAACAATATCAAATCTAAACAAGTCATTCATATCATTGTCACATGCGATCAATATACCATCACACAATCTATCTCATATTACATTCAAAGTAGTGCAAGATTCACACAAGTTCACATACTACACATACGTTTAAGTCCATACTCTAGTCTTGGTAGAACAAATTGTTTTGATATTAACTTAATTATGATGCCTCAACTCACTATCTTAATTAACTAATTAAATTAAATTAATTTTATTCAAAATTAATACCAACTTAATTTTTACAAAAGTCAAGTCATTTATAATTCTTCAACAAAATTTGAAATCCATTGTCAAATTGTAAAACATCAATAAATAAAAATTTCTCTTCTTGATTACTTAATAGATAAAATAAAGGCAAGGTCAAAACACATTTTCACTTAGACATAATTCAAAGTTCTTAATGTATCACACATCCATAAACATCCATCAATGATATATGTAAATTTAAATTCCAAAATGAAATCAATACTCATTAGTTTACTGGATGTCCTAGCAAGAGAAATCCACACATAAAATGTGGATCAAAAGAGAGAAAGGTAGAATCTGGGATGACGTTGACAAGAGAGGAGGGCATAAGTGGAGTGTCTTGTTGTATCTACTCCTGTTGCATCAAGAAAGGTACATCCCAAAGATGTGAGAGAGGTTAGTGCTTGAGTGTATTTGGGGGTCGGCCCTTGTGTTAGAATGATCGGTAGGTCCATGTGTACTAGTCTCCCATGTGGTGTATCCTCTAGTGGCGAGAAGATGAAACACACTAATCCATTAAAGGTGTCTTCCTCAAAGAAAGGGTCATGGACCCATCGCCCCTTGATGGGTTAAATCGCTAAACAAAATATGCGATGGTAGAATCTTGTCATCTTAATATGAAAAGAAGAGGAATGTAAGGAGTGAGTTCTTCATTCACCCTTAGAGTTATACAAACACAAGTAGATATGCACCCTCGCTTGTACCTGTACTCTTAGCACTAAGTTTTGTCACTTCACTCTCATGCCTCATTCCTCACCATATCGTCCCAATTACTTCACTAATTTTATGATTAAACCCTCAATGTCTCTTGACCCTCCAACTCACAAAGGACTTACATGATGTATGTTCATGATAATTTATTTGTTTTTAAGTGACGAATGGAAAGATATACCCTATCTAGTACTTAAATTAGGATACTTTCGACCAGCCATGGTAATTCTCTATATGTGTTAAGCACGCCAAGTTGATCACATGAGTCCCTCAGCCCTTATAGTTGTCGCAAGTTAGCACTTCATACTACTCTCTAGGACTTCATAAGCATACGAACATTCCTCATGTACCATATTATAGTCGACCCACTCAACTTTTATTCTTAATTTTCTCTCACACGATCTTTTGCGTATTGATCTACAACTACCTCCATCTCGCCATCGCGATTGAGTCTCAAATTAATTTTTGGTTCCAACGATGATTTTCATAGGGCTAACATTGACCTTCATTGGCTATCACATCAACAGGGTAATCGTATCTCATGCATAACATCACAATCTCAAGCCCTCAAGCCTCCAACATTTCTTTAATCCAGGCTTAAAGCCCCAGGTCCTAGGACCATAGACCCTTCAACCTTCTATTGATTCACAACAAAATAAAACTCGTTGCCCACCAATTTTTGATATCACCTTCATCTACTTATCTATCGATATTGCCTCTTACGTCTAACTTAAAGAATAACAATACATAACTTGTCTCTATTTTTAGAGACACAACTAATATCTCGTTCTTCAATATTCATAATTTACAATCAAACAAGAAATTTATCAAAACATTCAGAGTGACATCGTCCATGACAATGGTTCATACTCCGCAATAAATAAGACAAACATGCATACAAATTTATCCCAATTTCTCATGAGGTTACTATCTTGATTCAATTATATGTCTCCTATAAATTCACTAATTTAAATTGTCCATGAGAATTTTCACTAAGACTTTTAATATTTTTAATTAACATTCACTCCTCATAACTCCTCAAATTTTATGAAACTTACTTCCATTGGTTTAGTCTTAAAGATCATAAATTTCTCATAATAGTTTTTCATCGTATTTTATTTATATTGATAAATTTTTATTATCTTAAAGTTGCACCATTAACATCTCTAATTCTTACCTAATCACATAATTAAATAATTTTTTCTTAATTCATCCTCCCTTATCATGTTTTATTATTTTTAAACTCAATTTCATGACTTAAAACTCAATTTCAGCATAAACATATGTACACATTAAAAAATCAATTTTAACTAATTTAATTAAAGTCAGAATGCGTTAAAAATTTATGAAAAGGTACCTTATACATATAGGGACTAAAGTAAACCGTCATTTAATTTTTATAGCATCATTACATCACATGATGTTTTAAGATACTACCACGACACATTTTGCAGATGTTATATCCTTTCTCAAAAATGTTCATTCTCGCTCATTTTAAATTTAAATTGAATAAAAATTTTCTCTATTGTTTAAATAACTTAATTTCCTATATAAATAAGTTATTCTCTAAAAAAAATTTCGAATAGGTGCAGTTTTTATTTTTGCATTCCAGCATATGTGTAGAAAAACATAAGGCTTATTTTATTAAAATCTTCATTGTTTTTGTGAATTAATTTTCTACACTTCCTATTTAATTCTTTACACAAAATATTCATCCTAAACTGTGACATTTATTAAAATCAGTCATAATAAAATTAATTAATTCTAGTTGTGAAACTTTAAAAAATAGAGGAGTTAAATTTAGTTTTAAAAAAAAAAGAAACTCCATGTTCATTATCCTAACTCATACTACATCATTTTCCTATTATCCCTTTACATTAAAAACTATATTTTAACATTAAAAGAGGGCCATAACATAGTTGAATAAATAAGTATAAATTAAATATAATAATAAAATAATTATAAATTACATATAATAATAAATTAACTATAAATTAAATATAAAAAAATCATAATAAACAAAATATAAGCACAAAATATTACCCACATACAAATTAATGATAATTTGACTCGGATATAAATCAAATTTTTAAAATTTTAAATTTTAAAAAATCAAAATTAAACAAATGAGATTAATTGAATTAATTTAAATTGAAAAAAAAACAAATATTTATTATTGAATAAGTTTAAATAATATTAAATAAGAGTAAATGTAGTAATTTATGTCTAATAATTTATAATTTAAGACTAATAAATTATCATTTTTTTCAAATATGGAAATAGTATAATTATTGTCAAATAAGTTGACCCCAAAGCATATAAATTAAATTATTTATGAATAATAATTTATAAAAAAATTATAAATAATAATAAATAAATAAGTAAATAAGAAAAAATCTATAATTATAAAAATTAAATAAATAAATGTTAAATAAATAAGGAAATATTTTATAAATAAATTATTAAATATAATTATAAAATAAATAAAATTTTAAAAATATAATTAATTTTAACCCATTTGGTAATAAATAATAATAACGATAATAAATTTAAATATAAAATAAGTATAATATAAAATAATTCTAAATTAAATATAATTATAAAATCATAATAAACAAAATATAAGCATAAAATTTGACGGCGATACAAATGAATGATAATTTAACTCATATTATATATACTTTAACTTTATTATATTTGTTAACGATTTGGTTGCATAAATTAAGTTTTTGACAATTAAACAAATATTAAAATTTTATAAATAAATCAAATTTTGAAATTTTAAATAAAAACACAATAAATAAAAGATAAACATAAAATTTGACACAAATACAAATTAATGTTAATTTGATCCAAACTAAAATTAGTGATAATTTGACACAAATTATATCTACTTTAACTTTCTTATATTTATCAACTATTAGGTTGCATAAATATAATTATAAAAACATACTAAACGAAAGATAATAATAAATTTTGACCCAAATTCAAATTAATGATAATTTGACTCATACTATATCTAGTTTAACTTTATTATATTTGTTAATGATTAAGTTGTATAAATCAAGACTTTAAAAAATAAATAAATATCAACTTTTCATAAATAAATATCAAATTTTTATATTTTAAATAAAAGCACAATACAAAAAAGATAAACATAAAATTTTTATCCAAATTCAAATTAATGATAATTTGACCCATATTATGTCTATTTTAATTTTATTATACTTGTTAATGATTAGGTGAAATAAATCAAGACTTTAACCACTAAACAAATATAAAAATTTTATAAGCAAATTAAAATTTTAAATTTTAAATAAAAATATAATAAATGAAAGATTAACATAAAAATTTTATCCAAATTCATAAATATAAAGAAATCAAAATTTAAAAAATCAGATGAATTAGATTAATTTAAATTGAAAGAAATAAAAAAAAGACAATATTTATGATTTTAATAAGTTTAAATGATATTAAATAAGAGTAACTGATGTAATTTATGTATAATTTATTTCTAATAATTTATAATTTATGACTAATAAATTATTTTTATTTTTAAATAGAGAAATAGTATAATTGAAATCCAAAAACCATGAATAAGTTTATCCCAAAGTATATAAATTAAAGTATTTATAAATAATATTTTATAAAAAATTATAAGTATATAAATAAGAAAATAAAAAATAAAAAATGTTAATTAAATACATTT
>JAMLFT010008432.1:0-13703 GCA_026544285.1 Pachyrhizus erosus | reverse complement strand
GACTTCAAGAAAAACTCTGAAAAAGTTATAAGCGAATCGATAAAAACTTTAAACATACCATCATCTCGTCTAAAATCTAATTAAAAAGAGATAAAAAGTAAAAAAAACTATAAAAACATTTTTGTCGAAAAGACATTCTTAAAAATTGTTTTTGTTGAAGAATAATTACAGTATAGCTATTCTAATTTATATAACAAAAAGATGAAATTATCTTAAAAATTATGTCAAGTCAAGAATAATTTTTAATCAATTGATAATATAATTATATACCTATTTTTCTTTAGTGGCACATAATTGCAAGGAGTATTTCTGATTAAAATTAATCTCCTTCAAAGAATGAGTTGACATTTATAAGTACGTTTGTTCTCTCTTACCCAAGTTCTTTGCAAAAATATTTATGATGAAGATTAGTCTTCTTTGAAAAATGTGATGAAACTCATAAGTATTTTTGTTTACTCGCAACCCAATTTGATCTATATACAAAAGTAAACAGATTGCTGGTATAAGGTGAATACCTGTTAGGTTGTTTTTTTTAATTTTTTAAATTAAATTATCATTTAACCTGTTAAATAAAAATTTGAAAACGCAATCTCAACATTTCGGTGTTTTAAGTGAATTTGTTAAGATACCCATAACCATTAACGATGAAAACAAAAATCGGGAATTTCATTTTATTTAGAAAAAGGAAACATAAACATGGTGAGAAGAAGGAAGCAGCATCCAACTTGGTAAATGGAAACATCGTGTATGACACGTGGCAGCAGTTGATCCTGATGATACGTCACCCCACTCGCACCCTTTCATCCGTATACCTCCGACACCCGCGGGTCATTTTAAAACGCCACCTCCTCACGCTTTTCCTCGATTTCTTCTTCCCTTTCCTCTCTTTGCTCCCCTCATCAATTTCTCCCTCTCTTTCTCCGGTGACTATCTCAGATTCCGGTCGCTCCTCTCGCCGGCGACCCCTTACTCCTCCCTCTTCCGTCCACTGCTTTCCGATTCCAATCGTTCCCAACCGCGCACCACCATGAATCCCGAATAGTAAGTGCAAATTCTCCTCACTGCTTCAACTCTGGAAAATAATCGTTTCACGTGTCCCTTAATAAAGAAACTCGTTTGGATCTGTTGTAGTCGTCGCGCGGTAGTGGTGAATTTTGTATCTGGTAACTGCTGATTCGGTTTTGTGAAATTTGTTTTAGTGGATCGTGCTTCTGGAAACTTCTTTACAGGTTTAGATCTGTTTCTTTTGACGATAGATCCGTTTGCGCGTGTGAAATTATGTTTGAGCTATTTAGGAAATATTTGATTCCCTGATCCAGTTTGGGATTTTTTAAAACGTTTTATATTAATTATAATTACAATTTCTTTTTGTAACGATGAAACAACTGCTGAAACTGGGTTAGTGTCTACTGTCTACCGAAAGATGCCAGCTTGTTCAATAGTTAAACATATGTGAATTCTGATGACTAGGCGGTGGCTGTGACTTGTAAATTTCTTATAATTGATACCTTTGTCTCTCCGTTTTTGCTGGGTGGCGATGATTGGTGATGTTGTATTCTAACTAAGGATTGTTATAGTCTGATTCTTCTGTAATGGAAAAGGGTGGTTGTTGGAGTTCTCTAGATAGATCTGTGAATGTGATGGTTGAGCAGCAAGTGGTCCTTCCTAAAATGAATTGATTTAAAAATTAAAAGCTATTTTTAGCTGTTAGTGTTGATTCTTGCTGAAACCATAAGTTTTTCTTGCAATCTACTCGGGCAATGCTAAGTGGACTAAAGTTTTATAGAAAAAACACCAGGCTTTCGTGCAACGTTAGTGGAGTTTATCAGGATTTGTGTGGACAAGTATTGTGCAAATCTTGAGACAAATATTTTAGTTAAGAATGTGTTGTTGGTGCATGATTATACGATTATTGTAAGTGATGTTCTATACGTGGCAGTCTGCACGCTACCTTTTAGACGGTCATGTTTTGTTGTGGCACCTGTGCTCGTCTTATGTGTTATGTTGCCGTATCCTTTGTAAAAGATAGACAGTTTCTTAATACTTTCATGTCTTTGATTGGAATATCACTCTGTTTTTTGCAGCGATTATTTGTTCAAGCTTTTACTGATTGGAGATTCTGGTGTCGGCAAGTCATGTCTCCTCCTGAGGTTTGCTGTAAGTGTCGAGCCTCTGTCCTTTTTCTTCACCCTACTTCATGTAAACTGCGTTTCCTTTTATTTATTTATTTATTTTGCAATTAATGAAAACGAATATATTTATAAAGGTCCAAACTTACTGAAATATTAGAGATGCATAGTCTACATATGGTGAGTGGTAATAATTGATTTGTTTGTTTAGAACTTTTGAGTACCTTTTTAGAGGCGTTGAAATATATCGTATTCTCTTTGTGTATTGGTGGAGATTGCAATTCTAAACAAAAGTCTTTACTTTCAATTTGTTTTAAGAAGTGGAGATTACCCTTAATATTTTTTTTTGTTGTGAAACAGGATGACTCATACCTTGACAGCTATATCAGTACCATTGGAGTGGACTTTGTAAGCATTTGTATTCACCATTTAACCTAATGTCCATTTTATTTTCTGCACAAATGTGACTAATTATTTACCATGCTCCCTTTTATAGAAAATCCGCACTGTGGAGCAGGATGGGAAGACTATTAAACTTCAAATTGTAAGTACACGATCTTTTGAATTTTATAAATGTTATTTGTGTTGTGTTGTACTTTGACTCAAATTGAGTTTAGTTCTGATGGAAATGTTTTCATGATTTCTTGTGAACGTGTTTTCTACATCTAAATTACATCTCTTGAAATTGTCTCTAACTCTATTACTTATATAGATCAATTTGAATGTGCCTAGAAAAAAATGCTCAATTTGAAGTTATAACTGACTCACTCAAGAATGTTTCTTTTTTATGTTTAATGTAATAATCATGTGGTTTGTTTACTAAGAGGCTCAATCCAAGTTGTTTTCTGTCTCCAATTTTTCCTTGGTTCCTTTAAACAGGTTTTAAGGGTACCCGTTTAAAAAATAGGAAATTATCTGTTCAAACAACCTGTCCCAATTATCTGGGATTGTTGCTTTACTGTATTTTGCAATTGTTGACAGATTTTTCTGCATTTCTTTTACCATATAGTGGGACACTGCGGGACAGGAACGTTTTCGGACAATCACTAGCAGCTACTATCGTGGGGCTCATGGCATTATCGTGAGTCTTTTAAACTGGTTCTTCTCGAGTTAATTTTCTTTGTTATGTACGGGAATCGATGGTGTAATCCTCTTGCTCTTTTTTTATTTTTTTGCAGGTTGTTTATGATGTCACTGACCAAGAGAGCTTCAATAATGTTAAGCAATGGCTGAATGAAATTGATCGTTATGCAAGTGAAAATGTTAACAAGCTTCTAGTTGGAAACAAGTGTGATCTTACGGCAAATAAAGTTGTGTCCTATGAGACAGCAAAGGTGATTCTAAATTTTATTGTGTATATTTCGCACTGACATCTGTTGAACTTGGAATCCTTCCTTTTGTCCTTTTGTCTAATGTTTTGAAGTTTGTGCTTTCTATTTTTATGTTTTCAGGCATTTGCGGATGAAATTGGAATTCCCTTCATGGAAACTAGTGCTAAAAATGCCACCAATGTTGAACAGGCTTTCATGGCCATGGCTGCTGAAATTAAAAACAGGTGCTGTATTTCGGTGTGCAATGCCATTAAATTTATCAATAAAGGACCATTTCTTTTGCTGCTACTAATGCCTTTAATGGATACTGATCGACTTGATTTACCTAGATGATTGACCTTTTTCTTTTCCTTGGTTCTTTTCCACAGAATGGCAAGCCAACCAATGAACAATGCCAGGCCTCCAACAGTCCAAATTCGAGGACAGCCAGTGAATCAGAAGGGTGGTTGCTGCTCGACTTAGAGGCGAAGTATTTGCGATCTTAGACGTTATAGTTATATGTCTCAGTGGCATGTAAAATTAGCTTTTCACATATTGCTTTCATATGAAGATTGTTCGTCATGATTTGCTCCTTATCGTTAAGTCGTTGTTAAAACTTCCATTCTTTTCAATGTATTTGATTTTAAGAAAACATTTGTACAAAATTAGGAATATTGGTGAATAGCAGTATTTGCCTTGTTCTTTGTCCCTTTAACATTCACCTCATTTCAGCAGCTTCTACATCTATTGTTTACTTGCCTCTCTCTGTAGGAGTAGAATCTTGTTCAATTGCATACACTCTTGTAAGTCTACGAATTAAAAATAATAGAAAACTGGATTTTTTATTTATTTATAAGATAGTTCACTAGTTATTGGGGTTTAAAATTTCATTTTGTTATTTTATCGTTTTGTCAGTCTCTTTTGCTCTTAGGGTAGTGTTAGAGATGAAACATTAAAACACGAGTTATTTTTTGTTTTTAATGTTTAGTATCCATAATCTATAGCAATTAATAAAGAGAATTAATCCATTTTGTATATAAATTACCATTTTAAATTTACCTTTCAACCTATGACTTCTTTTTATACTATCAGAATAAAATAGTGCATCACACTATTCTTTCATTATTTTTTTTATCCTTATAACTACATCTAAATCATTATGTTATTGTTGTAACTAATATAATTATTTCATTAATATTATAATGTTCATTATCTCTCTTTTTATTTTATTTTAAATAAAATATACATAATGGCATGTCCTTCCGTGTCTCTTTTTTCTTAGTATTTCAGAAAATCAAATAAAATGTTAGATTTAAATAATACACATGGATAGTATTTTTTTTGTTTTAATTTTTAAAATTTTTATTTTAATTCTTTTAAAAATTAGTTTCTGTAATTAACAATGTTAAAATGATTAATAAAAATTTTAAAAACAATATTTTGATAAAATAAAATTATACATGATTACTTTATATCATCGCAAACAACAAAAATTAAAATAAAAATTAGTTGACAAAAAAGATTAAAATAAAAATAATTTTTAAAAATAAATCTTTTTTTATTAAGAAGTAAAATAAAAAAAATTATTTTAATGGTCTAAATTGATATTTAATTTTTTTTTTTAAATTATAACATGCTGTTTCCTCCCTGGCAGTACAACAGAGACCACTTTCTTCAAGGTCTTTCTCTCTGGATGTCGGCACGTATACTTTGTTGTCACTTGACAGTTATAAATTTGTCGTAGGGTCATTGCATTGCATTTCATTTGAATAAACAATTAGGCCAAAAATTTGGTTGCACGTGGGATCGAACATTAGGGAAACACTACGATCATGTTTCTTAATCCCAATAAATGATAATTTTTTTTTTATATATAAAAAAGGAGGCTTATAGCTCCAGACTACCACCAACTGTACGAGTGGTTGAATCCCCAAGAATATCACGCAACATCAAATAGCAACGCCCCGGGGGCCAAGAGATGGGCATGTCAATATTTGAAGACTAAAGAGAGTCATGGTTAATAAGCCAATTAGCCAATGATGCATATTTCCTTTCCCGAGAACATGGCCTACTTTAACTTCCCCAGCTCCAATCAAGTAGATTTTAAATATGCTTAATCATACTCAATACGGATGAGATGCGCAGCAAATTTCATTTACCAGCTTCACAGCGATTAATGAATCACACTCAATAACCACTCGACTGTACTGGTATTTCCAGACCATTGAATGGCAGATGCAACGCCCCATATAGTTAAAATAACAGTTGGGCCAAGATAGTGCGGAAAGCCACCTTCCATGGCCCATAGTGGTCCCTGAAAACGCACCTCCACAGCTAGGTCTAGCCAAGTTAGTTATAGCTGAGCCATCCACGTTACAACAATGATCGGTTTTTGAAATTAAAATGACAATATCAACATATTAAACAATTTTAATTAAAATCAATTCGAAGTATGACTTCCTCATATAGCATTATAGAATCCCCCAATTGAACAATTCAGTGTTCAACGAAAAGATCATAGGTTGGTTCTTTTTCCGGCATCCCTTGCTAGTGCATGCCACGTACAGAACAATACCCAACTCCAGTGACAGTGAGCAAATTTCCTCTTAGGGTCAGTTTCCAGATGATTATTGTTGAACTCCACCACACAACCCATGTGTAGCCTGTTTTTTTTTTTTTTTTGTTGGAAGTTAATGAGTCGATATTCCTTTCTTGGGGCTGCATCCAACAAACATCAATCAATTGCTTTCTCTTGATCATTGTCTAGTGCCTGTGGATCTTACAAAGTGTCAATAAGGCTGCTAAAAGCTAAGGTGTGGGTCAATGGACTTCACAGTTAATGCGATGCTAGAGCAATTAAGTGCACTTTTTCTGAATCTCTAGAATGGTATTCTTTTCTGTGTACGACTAAAATAAAATCAACTTCAAGTTGAAGAGCATGCTCGCATTGCACTTGGAAAAAACAGCTTACCCTCCAATTCAATAGCATTGTAATGACTGCACATTATCTAGCTTACCAGTAATCCCTGCAGGAGCAGAACCCATCTTTGAAATGATGAAACCTTGTGGTATCTCTAACTATGATTTCTCTTCCTTCTATAGCTGAGATGTACTTGGTTGCAGAGTGGCAATCTCCACAAACTCTCAAGTTTTTGAACACCCGGATTGGAACCCCCAACGGTACCTTTAGAAGTCCAAATGCAATTGCCAATTTCTCACTATGCCATAAAAGAAGCCGTTCTTTCAGCTCCTCTCCCACATCATGCAATGCAAAATCAAGATCTGGCACATAACCAGCCAACTTCATTTTCTTCTCCAAGTCATTTAGTTTATCATGTATCGAAGCCAATTCGGGGTGCAATCTGTCGCTTGATCTAAACTCATGCACCACACTGTTTATTTCAATCCAACTATATCCAGGTGTCTTCACTACATTATTTTCTTTCATTGATCTTCGGATCCTAGCAACATGGTCCCATCTATTTTGTGCTGCATAAACATTAGCCAATTGAATATATCCAGTTGCAATAGTTGGATCAAGCTCAAGCAGATTCTTGGCAGCAAACTCGGCCAAGTTTAAGTTTTTATGGATCCTACAAGCACCCAGAAGTGTTCCGTAAATGGCAGGATGGGGCTTAAAAGGCATGCTTCTTATCAAATCTACAGCCTCAGATAACTTTCCAGCTCGACCGAGAAGGTCAACCATGCATGCATAGTGTTCTGGCTTAGTTTCAATTCCAAAATCCCTTACCATTGTGTTAAAATATTGGACCCCAAGCTCCACCAATCCTGCATGGTTACAAGCTAACAATACAGCAACAAAAGTAATCCAATCTGGCTTCATGCCTTGATCATTCATCTCATCAAACAAACGAAGAGCTTTTTCACCAGCCCCATGTTGAGCATAGCCAGAAATCATTGCATTCCAGCACACTACATCTTTCCGTGGAATCCAAACAAATAACTCCCAGGCATCCTTTAGATCCCCACACTTGGAATACATGCTAACCAATGAAGTCCCCGCCGTCGTATCATTACTCAAAGGAGATTTACAAACTAACTGATGAACTTGTTTACCCAGCTGCAATGCTGACAAATTACTGCACCCCAACAAGACACTAGTCAAGCTCAAAGGATTAGGCTTAACCCCAATTTGTAACATTTTCCTGAAAAGCCTTAACCCATTCTCTGCCCTCCCATTTTCAACATACCCAGCAATCATAGCATTCCATGTCACCAATGTCCTCATTGACATTTCCTGGAACAATCTTTCTGCCAATTCAACCCTCCCAAACTTCATGTACCCAGTGATCATGGCAGTCCATGTAATCACACTCCTCACAGGTGCAGCATAAAAACATTCCATAGCAGAATCCAAATCTCCACAAGCCACATATCCAGACACCATAGCACTCCACGAGACACAGTTTTTCTCTGGCATTGCCAAGAACAACCTCCGAGCTTCACCCATGAGTCCAACCTGTGCATAACCTGAAATCATGGTGTTCCACGAAGCAATATCCTTCATGGGCATGCTGTCAAAGAAGCCACGGGCATCATGGACACCAAAATGATGCCAATGACACGCCAACATGATGTTATACGACACAGTGTTTGGTTGGGGAATTTTCTCAAACAGTTTGCGTGCGTGTTCAAAGTGGCCAGGTTTCTTGGCATAGGCAGCGAGGATAGAGTTCCACGTAACAGTGGACTTCATTTTCATGTTCTCAAACACTCGAACAGCGGTATCTATGTCACCGCATCGAACATAACTGGTGATGAGCTTGTTCGAAGCAATGATGTTGTCATTGTTAATAAGCTCGCATTGATGGATGTGTGAGGAAACATGCTGGTGACTTGGGGTGGTTGAAGTGAGGGTTTGGTGTTCACTTACTCTTAGTGTTACAAAGGACGAGGTTGACAAAGGGTTTGTCTTCTTCCTCCTGAGTAGTTGTAAATAAAACATATATCAATGCCTCACTGTGATTGAATCTTTCGATTTTCAGTTTCACTACAAACAAGACTTCCACTGTTTCATCAATCATGTGTTGTATTTGTTTGACTAGCAGATCAAATTAAAAAAAAAATAAAAAAAAAAGCTAAAAAATAAAAACATATTCCGTTGCCGGGACTCGAACCCGGGTCTTTCGGGTGAGAGCCGAATATCCTAACCATCTAGACTACAACGGAATTGTTGTTAATATTATTTTGTTTGTAATTTAAAATATTTATCAACTTTCTTTCACTGACATAAATATAATTTCTTCCAATAATTTTGTATACATTTACAATTAAAAATTAAATTTTAATTGATATATATTTAAAGAACTCGAATATTTATTGGATCTTATTATTATTACATATGCAATTTATTAGTTGCTTATATAATTAAGGAACATCAGATGAAAAAACTGTAACATAAACGTAATCCGGCTCAACTTATGTCAGCTCAAATGTCTTACTGTGATAAATTGTTTTGGTGTTGGTTTTTACTTTTCGTGGATACAACAGCACTTTGTTTTCATACTATTAGCCACAGTAGTTTCTTTTAACTCTTGACGAATCAAAAAGTTGAAGTTGGTGCCGAGGAGTAATGTGATTTGAATTTAGCCATTTTTTTTTTCAAATCGAACTGATTTGCACATGTTAAAATCAACACTAGCAAGTCGTGTTAAACTGTGACACAGATTTTTTATTACATTATTTCATTGCAAATGGTGTGGCTTTAATTGAAATAATTATTCTAATAATATTTAAAATGAGACATGAAAATCGTGTGTTAATTGGGAACGGTTGCCCATCAGTGTCACTTTATTTGTGTTGTGTTTTCAGAAAATCTGAATCGGGACAAATAATTGTTGACATTATTGACCTGAATAAAAAGAAAATAAAAAAACAAGGATGCCTTGGATTGAGGGATTAGAATTGATGATAAGTATCGAGTTAGAATTGTGGCTATTCTTATCTATTGCATGACATGGGAAAGATTGTAATTTAATTGCGTGGGTTTGGATTGAGATAAGCCAGTAATATGTGAGTAACTTGGATTTATCACATTGATTCAATATTCTAAGAGATTGTAATTTAATGATTTCAACCAGCAAAGTTACATATGGGGAAGTAAGAAAATAGTAGAACTACATTAAATTTCTTCTTATTGTTCTATATATTTATTTCAATGACAACAATAATGAAATATAAATAGATAATGTAAAAAAACATTACTATGACATTATATAACTAATATACTGCTATTGTTTTGAACATGAAAATAATATGGGAGATTTTGCCGACACGGACGCGCAAGAGGCTCAATTATGTATAATGTTGTTTGAAGTTAGATAATAGTGGTTCCAGCAAGAAAAATTGGGCAGAGACAACATAAAGAATAGAGAGATGCAGAAGATGTAAAAAAAAAAAAAAAAAAAAAATGCTGATGAGATGAGGTATAGATAAGGTTGTTGGTATAATTGTATTCACATTTGATTTATGAAGGACTGGGCAAACAAGCAGAGATAGAGAAGGATCCCTGTCTTTCAATATTCACACTCAAGGCCTTAGCTTTACTAGTATATAATTTTTTTACATTAGCACCCTGGTCTTGCATTAACCTAGCCAAGCTTCTTTTAGCATTGGCTCTAAAAGGACAATTGGAAGCTAAAAACCCATCCACTAAATGCAGGTAAGCCTCCAAGTCATGGCAACATGCCATGTCAGCATCCGGCTTCAAAAACGGTGACATCTTTGTATCCACTCTTAGTTCCGTTCCTGTGTGGGAGTACTCATCCATCATCTCCAGTACACCACCAACCTTGGACTTCCTAATTTTTTTCTCAAGCTCCTCGCTCACCAACATTCCAGGTACCCTTGTTATCACGTCTTGTGAATTCACTATTCTCAGCACTTTCACATTTTGGGCCGTCAGTTTCTCTCCAAAGGCCCTGTTACCTACCCTTGGCCCACCAAACGAAAAAACAGCTACTGCTGGTACTTCATCGCTGCAATTGCTCACGTCATCCGCCACTAATAGAGCCAGTGCCGCCCCTAAACTATGTCCCGTTATCGTAATGCTTAGTGTTTCCTCTTTGTACAGTTCCATTAATCGCTTCACCTCTTCTATTACCGATTCCGCCAAACTAGGCACGTGGGTTCCTCGAGTTTTGTACAAGCTCAAGAATCCACACTCCACTTTGGGCTTACCTTGGGCTTTCCTTGTCTCTTCGTGTATGTCATTTAAGTGGGCCCGCATATTTTCTGCCCATTCAAGACACGTGGCGGTTCCACGGAGAGAGATGACAATATCTCTCCTTCCCAAACGCGCAATCTCTCTTCTGTCGTCGCAAACCGCGACGTACCCGATCCAGCTGGAGCGTTGGGTCATCCACCCGAGATCCGGTGCCACGTTATCGACCCATTTGGGTAAACCGATTGATGACGTGGCGTAGAGGGATTTCGTGACCCTGTACGATCTGTCCGGTAAGACCATGTGGCGAGGTAGCGGTGGCTCCTCTACTGACATGGCAGGGTTGGAATGAAATGAATGATACGCGGCTTGTACGAACTCGCCGTAACGAACCACCTCTCGCCGGAGATTCTCGTCGAGGGGATCGAGCATGCCTTTCCAATCGTTGCTGCCGTGGTATTCTCTCCAGCGGCTGCCGAGGACGTTTCGAGGCGAATACTCGGCCGTCTTGGAGAGGAGGCGCTGGAGGCGGTTGAGGTGGCGCGGCGACATTTCCTCGGTGGCTTTCATGTCCGGCCAGAGACGAGCCAGGTTGAGACCTTCGAGAATGTTCTTACCTTTCTTCTCCGTTGTTTTGTGGTCGTTGTTTTGAATTGTGGGTACTTCTTGTTGTTGAGCAGGGGATTGCTTTTGGAGGAGTTTGTCGAGGTTTGAGAGGTGCAAGCGTGTGGAGTCAGTGGAGGAGGTAACAGGTTTAGAGGACTGAGGAGAAAAAGAGGTTGTTGGAGTCATGGTGGGATTCAAGGGAGAGGTACGGCATCGGAAACTGGCGCGTCGTGTTTGGAACACGTGAAGGTTGTGTGCTGGTAGGGTGGAACTGATCTGCATCATGGTTAAATAAGGATTGTTAATTAAATTGGAAGAGAGAAGGGGATGAAGGAGACAGTGTCTATTCCTGAAATGCCCAAAAATCTAGCGGAACTTGAAACCAACTATAACTATAGGGAACAAGGGGAGTATTTAAAGAGGGGTGCTGGGCTTTTGCCACCGGATTTGGTTATAAATTACGAAAAAAACCTATATGTCACTTAATGTAAAATAAAGCTAGACAAAAAGTACTGTTATGTAAATGGACACTTTTTTTTTTTTTTTTTTTTTTTTTATCTTGGTTCACTTTATCATTATTTTGTTTCAGAAACAAAAAAGTAAAGTAAATAATAACATATTATTTTCAATTTTTAATTAAATAATAAGTTTTACTTTCCCACCTAAATACGTACATATGAGTAAACAGATAAAGTACGCATTTTGCAAGTTTCAAATAATTTACTATAAAATTTCTCATTAAATATAGAGTTTTAAATTATTATATAAATACTTAATAAAATTTACTTATTTTATCGTATTATTTCAACTAGTGAAGTTATATATGGGGAAGTAAGAAAATAGTAGAACTACATTAAATTTCTTCTTGTTCTATATTTTTTTTTTCAATGACAATAATAATGAAATTTAAATTTAAGATCTCGTATAGTTTGTCTAAATCCTCCTATATTAGACCGAATTAGTGGGTTATTGCTATATCATTTTTACTTATTAGTGTTAATAACTGTATCTAACCAATATGACGTTAGTGGGAAGTGCCAAATTTAAGATTGCAAATTGCAAATTGCAATTGTTTAAAATAATGTATTATTATTATTATTATTATTATTATTATTATTATTATTATTATTATTATTATTATTATTATTATTATTATTATTAAGATAATGTCCTGATGGCTAAATAAGATAATAAAAGTAATTTTAGTAATGATGGCTTTTAGATTTTTTTTTATGCTCCAATTATATTTGTGAATGTAAGAAATTATTTGAGATATTTGAGAGCATTGTAGTTGATGATAAAAATGTTAAAACGCTAGAATCAAAATTATATTATATGATAGTGTCGAGATGTTTAGTGATATATGACTTATGTTCAAACCCTTGAAATTTGAAAATAATTTAATTAATTTCCCTTTTTTTTAGTAGATTTATTAGGTCCTTTAAATTTTGATTATTTGGATAAATCATAGATGTTGTGTTTCGAAAAGTCACTGAGCTTTATATATTGGGTCATTTTTTAATTTAGACCTTAAGTATTTTTTTTTATGGGAAGTGTTCTTATTCAAACAAGGTAATATGATAAAGCTAACTCTCCTATCAATATTTTTTTTTTCATAAACAAGTCTCTAATTTAACATTTTATTTAAGAAAAACTAAATACGTTTAACTTTAACTAACTACCTACTAGTAAATTATTGGGTGAATTTAAAAGAAAGAAAACTAGTAATAATATATGAACAATGTTATTTATTTATTTGAAATATTAAATGAAATTAAATTAATGACAATGTTTAGATAATAAAATATAGTTATAATTATTAATTAAAATTCTAAAATTTGATAATTTATTAAATGTTTACATATATTTTATCCTTATTTTAAATATTAGTTTTTTAATAAGAGATCGTAATTCAGTATATTATTTTCTAAATTATCTCTTATTTTAGATATGAAAAAAATAAGTTTATTGTAGTCCAATCAGATATGTGACATGTTATTAATGTGTTAAAGATGTTATGCCAAATTTTGACACGTTTGCTTGTTCAGCATGCCACATTAGGTGATATAGGATAAAGCAATTGTTTGGTACGACTATTGTATTGCATAAGCTTCCCATTTTAAGTGTTATCGTTTATAAGAATGGTAAATAACTTAATTTTTTTAAGAATTTAATAACTTAATTAGATCTTGGAAGTATTCTTAAATTAGATTAGGTTTTAGTATACATTTAATGTTCTTAATTATGGGTTTTTTATTTAAAGAAATTCAATTCAGTTATAAAAAAATTTATAATAATTTACATCCACTACTTAATTAACTTAATTACACTCCTTAATTTTAAAAACATTTATATACTTTGAAGGTTTAATTATGTTTTTTGATATTTATAAATTCAAAATTTTGAATCAAATTTTAAAGATGTAATTGTAAATTTCATCATTGAATTTTTAAAATTTTACAAATTTTATCATGT
>JAMLFT010008431.1:0-13705 GCA_026544285.1 Pachyrhizus erosus | reverse complement strand
TATTTTTTTAAAGTGTAAAAAAACATTTTCCCTTTTATTCAGATTTTAACAAAAACTAGTTTTACTTCCAAATTTGTTAAAAAAAATATCAAATTCTAAGTTAAAAACTTATTTTCTAACTAAGTTAACTCATAATTAATATAAAAACATTTTCCGAAATGATAAATTATGAAAATACCATTTATTTAATTTCTTTGAGATCATTCTTTTGAAACTAGTCTAGACTAGCCGAGTTTTTGGACAATCGTTTTATAAAATCTGTTAAAAATCCTATAAACTAATTCAGAGTTTAAAACCCACTTAAGCCATCTATTATTAAGTTAAGCTTAATTTTAATCATTGTTCAAATTTAAACTTCATTTTAATTAGGTTTTAGTGATTCCTAATCGTCTTCTAGATTAAGGAATTAAACTTCAAATTTAAACTATGAATTCACGGGCTATCCAAGTTCAGGAGTTGTGCAACAGCTCTCTCTTATGCCAAGCTCCCAAAGTGAACAGTTCAATCCAAAAATTTATTCAATTTAAAGATTAAGTGTTTTGTATATTTTCAAGTATTTTATGCTCCCAAATTTCCAATAACTCAAATAATCAATATTAAACCAATTGTGAAGTAAAAATCATATTTTAACACATAAAAAAATAGTAATATATTCAGCCAAGCATAACAAAAATTTTGTGACACTAAATTATTTTCTTCAACCAACACTTGAATGAACTCAAATAAATATTTTAAAACATATACATCAAAGGAAAACATATTTAAATTAGAGTATACGACACTCATAGTCAGAGACAAAACACATATTTTTCATGATTAAAATGATAAACAAAAAAGATTGAGGCTTTAGAAGGAGATCCAACATATATTTCTGTATATGACTATTTAAGGCAAAAAAAAACATCAAATAACTAAGAGTTCATACTAAATCAACATAAATAAATAACAATATACTTCCAAGAGCATATATTCGGTCAAAATAAAGAGATCCCTTACCCTTACCCTTGAAGATCCCCAACAATAGAAACTTTATGTGGTAGGAAAATGGTGAAACTTTTAAGCCTTCGGAGGGGCCTTCTTGAACAAATAAAAAGTAATAGAGGATGTTAGACAAAGAGAAGATGGTGTGCTAAAGAGAGGAGAAAGAGTGTAGGAAAAAGCTTAATAAACAACTTAGAAAGAGTTCTAATAAATACATTTTTTCTATTTAGGTGAAAGTTTTCCCATCAACCTTTGAAAGTGTGTTAATAATTTGTTATTAGCATGTTGATAATACATTAAGGTTGATTGGTCATCAAAAAATAATAATAGGCATTGGATTAAAATAATTTCAATCAAATGTATCAAAGTTAATTCTAATTTTTGCACAAGTTTACTTATACTAAATAATGACTAACTATAATTAAATGTATGAATTATTTGACTTTTTGGTCATATTCATAGTGTAATTCTACACTATTATATAATACAATTTAAGTTATAATTAAATTTCTCACTGAAACTTTTTTTATAGGCAATTTTTCATTAAAATTTTCACAAAAAAATATATAAATTCAATCAATTAACTTTTAAAATAAATTTATATTTTCTCTCATAATTAAAATCAAGTAATTAAATTCACATATTAAGAATATGGGTGTTGCATGTCAAATTATCATGATTTAAAAATATTTTATTAAATTTATGTCTTATTTAAATTTATTAGTAATTTAACAACTAAAACAATATATGGTGTTCAGTTTAGTATAAGAGATATATTATTAAAATATTCTCTAATACACTTTTTTTTATTATTTAATGAGTCCTTATTTATAATTTTATAATCTTTAATAAATTTTAATTAATAATAAAATTTGTGTTAGTATTATTTGATAACATAATTTATGATAAATAATAAAGATGTTGCATAAGTGATAGAATTAAATTTTTCTCTTGATTCTATTTTTGTGAAGAAAATAGATCAAATGGTTAGTAATTGAAATGTTTTGGTATAAAACCTAAAAGAATAAATTTGAGTAGAAAATTTTACATTATTTGATACAAATAATAAAAAAATGTTTTATTTATAATTTTATAGAATTATTTTTGTCTTAATCCTAAACCCTAAACTTTAAATCTTAAAATTCTAAATCCTACACCCTAAACGGAATTTATGAATATCTACTTGAATTTGTCTCGACTTTGATAAAAAATAATTTTGTTTTGATCAATTTTTTAAAAGATAAATAGATACCAAGATAAATATATAACTATTTATCTTGTATTCACATTAATAATTGTCACATTTCCTTGTTTTATAATTTTTTGTTACAACATTTACCTTATATATTAAAGATTTTATTTTTTATACTTTTAAATTTATAATTTTAAATATAAATTAATTAGTTCAATAGTTAAAAAATTTAAATTATAATAATAAAAGTAATTATATAAAAAACTTAAAATTATTCATTTAACTAAAAATCTAATTTGGTTCTTAATTTTTTAATTTTATTTATTTATTAATTTTTACGTATTATTTAAATTCAAATATAATTAATAACTTAATATATACTTAATATAAAAATATATAAATAAATTAAAATTATAAAAAATAATATAACAAATTATTTACATGTTAATAATACTGATTTAAAAGGTTGGATTTTGATCCAAATCCATATTTTATTTCTGTTTACGGATCGGATTCCATTCCTTTGGTATATGGATTTACAAATAAACAATCCAAATTCAAATTGTTTTGGTACTTCCGATTCGGATCATCTACATTTATAAATGTCTTGTGCCCGTTAAAAGAAAAGTGTCATTATCTCCCTTATATGTCATTATGCCTTATATATATAATTTATTTAATTAATAATAATAAATTTATTAATAGTATATGTTTTAAATCATTTTCAAAATTATTAAGATTTTATTATTTCTTTATTGTATAAAAATAATTTAAAGGATGTCCGAGGTTCAAAACCAAAGTTCAAACCAGTTTTAAAATTAGTTTTGGACTTCAAAAATAATATATGATTTAAAACCAGTTGTAGTTTGAAGTTGGTTTTGGAACTAAACTAATTCACGGAAAATCCAAATCGTTTTTATATCATTAAAGTTTGGATGTTTAACAAAGTTTTAAAAAGTGAGTGTAAAAAAGGTTTTAAGGTTTAACGTAATTTTTATTCATTATGGTTTAAATTCAATTTTAAAATTGGTTAAGATTTAAAGTGATCTAAAAAATATTATTTTTTTCAAAATCAGTTTTTGATTTAAAACTGATTTTAAAATCAATTAAAATTTGATTCTAAAGCAGATTTTTAAACATAAACAGGTTTTAAAACTGATTTTATAAAATCCAAATTGTATTTTTTTTAAATGAGATTATGAATTTAAATTCAACCCATTTTATTGGATATGAATCGGATTCGGATTGAATTTTTTAAAAATCCAGCTCACCCTTAGTCATGCCTAACTGAGAGTTATAAACAATGTCTTTATTAATATTCAATGGAATTTTTATACTACTTATAACAGATAATGGCATTCATGGTTCTTTATCGTACCTTTGAGGATGCGTTAAAACCAATTACACGATTGGAGGAATATCATCCCCACTAGTAGTGCGAATTACCTTAATGGCATGTTTGGTAGATTGGAGAAAAGTAGGATAGATAGAAATAAGCGAACGAAAATAAATAAAAAATAAAATGTATTTAATTGAAAAGAAATAAATAAAAAATGAAAAGAGATAAACAAGAAAAATACAATAAGTCTCACAAATTTTAAAGTTAATCTTACTCTCATTTACTTTACCAAACTGGATTTAAATATATTTTTCATATCTGTAAAATAATTTATTTTAATTTTACTATTTAAATTATTTTTTTTTGTTTTAATACCTCAATTTTTTTATGATAAACATTATACTAGTTTCATTAAGTGATGTGTAACAACATAAAAATTCAAAAAGAAAAAATAAGATCAATATTTTAATACATGATATGTGATAAACAGTTTGTAAAAAAATTCAATTAAAAAAATTATTCAACAACTATAATAAACAAAAATCTGACAAAAAATAATAAATTAACTTTTAATACATAATATATTTTTTTATTACTGTTAAATAATTTTAATAAAATTAAATATTAAAATAAAAAAAATTAATAATTTAAATAATAAAATTAAAATAAACTATTTTAAAGATATAAAAAATATATTTAAGTCATTATTATTGTCACCTTTTTCTTTCTTCTTTTTCCTTTACCAGATAAAGGTTAAACAAAATACTAAATCCCACTAGCATTGTTATTTTAATTTTTTTTGTAATTTTTTTATGTTTACAAATTCAATGTGTTATCTTTACCATAAAAAAAGGGTCTACATGCATTCAATAGTTTTTGGTTAAGTTTATGTACGTAAGTATAACAAAGTGCAAATGGTCGGCATCCTTGATGGACTCCAGTTGTTAACAAACACAAAATCAAAGTGCACATATTGGATTTCATCATCAATGTCCTAGACTTTTCGTACCAACTAGAATATCCTCTCTATCTCGATCATTAACCTTCACAGTAAAGTTTTCTTTTCATTGAATCACAACATTCATCTGGTCTCATTGATAATATAAATAAAATAAACAAATAAATAAGAAACCCAAAACTTTCAAACAAGAAGATAAAATTAAGATAAATGTTAATCAGTGTCCTCAGAGTACTAATTATAAAAAAAAAGTTATTGAAATACATAATTTTTAATAAAAATTTTCTTTTTTTTAATTCTTTAACTAGTATCCCTAAAAATACTGATTAACAAGACCTTAAAATTAAAAATTACTAGTCAGTACCCCAAATAAAACTATAGGTTGTGCGTGTGTTGAAGAAAGGTATAAGAACATTGGTCATATGTTGGAAAGAATTGAAACGTCTCCAATTATTTGTCTAAATCAAACAAAGACAAAACACCCGACCAAGGGATTTTAGGCTTAGTAAAAGAGATCGACAACGGAAGGATTTATTTGTTGATTTTCATGATAAGGACCAAGTTGATAAGGTTCAGTACAAATAATTGGATGATCCTCATCTTGAAAGCTCTGTGATCATTTGGAGAAACGTCAAACTTTGGTGATCATGCGCGATACAGAATAAATATTGAAAAGGATTTTTCATCTTAGCAACTATATATTTGGTGTCGTTGAGTAAGATTATATATAGTTAAACAACAGCCACATACGTGGGGTTGACATGGTCATATAGAGGCATAAAAATTAAAGTACAGAAGCTTTTATAAATCTATTTGTAAAACATTTAATTAATAAACATGTATTTTATTTCAATAATATTCAGTTTTCCTGTAAAAAAAAAAAATTGTACTTAAATGCCCGTTGTTTATCATAAAGACAGTTGTTAAGAGTTAATGCATGAAAAATTGCGTTGGTCATAATAAAAATGTATATATAATTAGCCAATATCTGTTGGTTGAAGTAGCTAATAATTATCTTTAAAAAGAGTAGATGATAATTTGATTTATCTTATATAAGATTTTAGGTTATGGAGAAAATGAATATTAAGAAAGTTTTATTTTTTAAATAAGTCTATCTGACTCAAATTAGTTAGGGCCTAATATGGTTTTCAAGTACTTAGGGTCTTAGACAAAAAATATGCATATATCCTTAAAGATCATATTTATATAAGTGTATAGTATCTATCATAGACAACATAAGTTTGTATAAGATTAGTTTTTCTTAAAATTTATCATCATATATATAATAATATAGAAAAATGTTAACCTATGTTTAAATTAATACTTAAACCCCATGATATGGTCACATTCTTTAAGAACCAAAATCTTTTTGAAGATTTCAACATCTCATTAATTATAAATCTAATAATCTATAGGCCGTTAATTTTAGGTTTAAATGCTCAATACGAACCCAATTTTAATACCAAGATCTTCCGTACTCGATGCCTCAAGTAAAAATAATTAATATAAATGTAAGTGTACTAAAATTAAACACAATATCCCAACCGTATGTTTACTTGTCATTGAGAATTAAGTGCTTGAAATAATGTTATGCATGTGAAACAATTTTGAGAAATAAGTGAGGTAAAACTCTTTATCCAACTATTTATACAGTATTCAATAATTTATATGTTGAGCTTTAACCAAACAAAGCATGTTAGATTTCTTTGCTATAACATGTGTAAACCATACGTTTTTAAGACATGTCATTGTGGCGATTGATTCGTAACTTAGCTGTTGGTTGATCGTGGGGTAATTATCCAGGGAAATTATTAAGTGGCCCAGGATGATTTTCATTTATCTCTAGTGAATATTTAATTAAATGTTGTTAATTTTTTTTAAAAAAATTGAATACATAAACATAGAGATTAATGGAGATTATAAACACATAATAATCTCGAACTACTTATATAATTAATTCTCAATTATCCTCTCATCTCAATTGCAATGTGGCAGATAAATTAATGTTATTGAAGTCTGACAAGTTAGTGAGTAGGCCAAAACGTACGTATAGCAGACAAGTTATTCAATGCATCAAATGGCTAAAGTGGATACAGAAACACTCAAATTCAATGTGATTTTGGAAGGTCAAATCATAACCTTCGGTTTCCACCATCGAGATCACAGAAGAGACTGTTCAAGTCTGATATTATAGATAATAAATGTAAGTTAAATTAGATGAATATTAGAAAGAAAAAAAATTATGATAATCACGAGATAACTTAAGAATGTCTACATTCAAGAAAAGATACTAAAAATATGCTATTAGAGAAATAGAAGAACTACGTATATCGTCTAAGCTAGAATCACATAATTTTAAAAAAGGAAGAAAGTATTTCGTTTCGACAATCTGATGAAATATCATTTAGTCATTGTCTGACTTTGAAAGTTTAGGTCATCTCACTCCAATCTTCAGTGTGTTTCAACTAATTGATTAAGGAGCATGTCAATCATTACTGCTAATAATTATTTTGCTCCATGTCTAATAAGTAAAATGAAATGTGATAATAAGAACTTTTATTTTCATGTTGTTTGTCTCTAGACAAGAATGGAATGTTTTATCGAAAAGTAATTAACGCTCAAATCTACTTATAGATATAGATCATGAGAACAACTTTTCTGTATGGAACCAAATCAATATCTATTTCCATTAAATGCGAATTTTCAAGGTTCAAACGTTCAAAGATACAATGTTGTTGGTAACAAATGCGTGAGTCTCCAAGTCTATTGGACATGGTATGAAGAAATAAATCTTGATGGCTACGATGGCCAAGAAAGATATCGCACTTAACCAATGATACAGTAAAAAATAAGCAAGAAAATTATACTTAAAAATAATAAACATTTGTATGAATTTTTTACGATGGGAATAATGAATATATTTAAAAGATAACGTTAGAAACCAAGCAAAATATAACGAAAAACAAAAGTGCTAGAATTCGAATCAAATCACATGCTATTCAATGAAAACACATACATTTGCACTTTGCATGAGTAGAACAACAACAATAAAAATATATATTTGCCCTAGAGAAAGTCTCGAAGTCACTACATAAATCACAATTTCTCGTTGGGGAGGCACATTAATAATAGTAGCAATAGACTAACAGTGAACAGAAGGGAAGGGCCACATCTAATCTAATAATTACATTTCCAAACATTTTTGTACTATTGGAGTACAAAGAAATTACATTTTATTTTGCTACTCTCTGAATGAAATTACATTTTATTTTGCTGATTAAAAAAACGGTTGGTTCTTCACTTCAATCTTTCTAAACAAAAATACACACAAGCACACTTTAAATTCATAGTTCATCATGTTGTGAGGAAGGTAGAACACGTAGACCTCAGCTCTTGGAACTAGAAGCCGGAGGATGACACATCTGGTGATACAGGGCAGCCATCTTGCTGTATGCATCCATAGTGAGGGACTGCGTGCACTTAATCCTTTTTAATTAACAATCACTATTTTATATGTAATTCATAGAAATTATTTATATGTACAAAGTAACACAATCATTACATTATTATCATATAATCTAAAATACATATATACCTTTATAGTAAAGGTTTCTCAACATGTATGCATTTCTAAATAAGAAAATGCTTTTGCTAAAATATGGCTTCACTCCTGTACCAGGATAAAAAAGGAGCAGCTACCTATTATTGTAATTTATTAACAATACATACCTAAATCAAAGTTGAGTATTCTAAATTAATAAGTGGTTTCCATGTATTATGGTTATATGATTTGAAAAGGATGACACTGATAGTTGTCCACGTTCCATCGCATGATCTCAGCCAATCTCTACTCATAATTATATTTTTAAATTATGAAAAAGACATAATAATATGTTACATAAAAATTGACCGATACCATCTAATCAAGCATCATGTAACAATTTCTGGAAACCAAACTGTTGTGATTGTTTTAGTAGTCATTTTTATAGAATGTAAAAACCATGCACTCGTACAGTACTGAAAGCTGGAATGCAAAAAGAACTGTGTAAAAAGGGTATTACCTTTTCTGGTGCTCCTTGTAATGGATCGCCACATGAGGCCATAGGCATGAAGGGAGGAAGGGGGAGCATAGGAGGGATGCTAGGAATGTTCATGCTGTTCATATTCATAACCATATCCTTACTCATTCCCATTCCAATGCCCATCTGAGCCATCATCATAGACATTTTAAGTTGTTGTTGTTGCATGGTAAGTGGCAGCATCATGGAGGAGTACATTTTCATCCAATTCATCATTTGCACTTGTGCTTGCAATTGCTTCATATATTGGATCACCTCATCCAGCATCGAAGCTTTATCGGTCTGCTAATAAACAAGGCAAAGAAGCTCCCATTATCAATATGGTAAACTTACATACTTATATATATAATATACTAAGCTACTAAATTAGTTATATCTGTAGAGGATTCTCATCCAGATGTGTAGTGTAATACTAAAGCTGCTATTTTCTTATAATATACTAGAATGGTTGAATTACTTACACAACTTTTATATGTTTTAATTTTTATATTAAAAAATTATTAATTTTAATTCTTATATATATATTTTTAATCTGATTTAGTCCTTATCGTTTTAGTATCTGTTGTCCAAAATTATAAAAACTAAAAAAAAATAAAAAATATACATTTAGAAACTAAAACAAGTTAAATGTGTATGTAAAGAATTTTTGTCCAGATGTATAAATATAAAGTCGATTTATAGTCAATAGAGTCCGGCGTAGTTGATGAATAATTGAGTTGGTAAACATGTTAGTGAGTGTTTGATTTTTAGTATATGAATGCAAATGACTTTATTGAAAGAGATAAACTTATTTTAATAATTTTTATGTTTAGAAAAAAATTAATGTTTAACTATTAGTTGAAAAATATTTTTGATAGACATTAAAAAATAGAACCTATTTGTATTTTTTTTCCCACTAGGTTCAAATGCTCGCTGGAAAAGATGTATACATTCAGTGTTTTTGTTACTCCTTTGATCAAAAGTGAAACCTTTTTATTTCGAGAAAACTTGAAAATTGTGAAACGGAACTTTGTCCTATAGGTACATATTCCTCTAAGAAGTTCTTCAAAGTGATTAAAAGTATTCCTTGATTTCTGAAATGCGTTTGCTTTATGAGAAGGCCAATCCTGTGTAAACAGAAAAGGTAACATTATATGGAGATAGGATATGATTTTGGGGGGTTCATGGCACTGTATCCTCATGGGACCACTGATTAATTGGTGACTAGGGAAAGAAATGAAGGAGGATCGTTATTGCAGCTTTATCATGTATGGCCACTGTTTCTCACATGATAGAACTTGAAAAAAAGACTGGGAACATAATTTTATACCAAAATCCTGGCTCAGTTACAACTACTTTTCTTTACCTTACTGGAATTTGGGACCAGCTTTTGCAATTCCTTCATCCTGTGGTTGATCTTATCTCTCCTTCTCTGAAAAGCAAAGACAAGGAGAATCAATGATCTACAAAGTCCAGATAAAATACATAGAAATGATGCTTGCACAAGTCACGTAACCCTTTCAGATTGGTTGTGCACAAATGAAGCTTTGATTCTTTTGTTGGACCCAGAAGATCTATCAACTTTTGTTGCCTTGTAATCATCATCCTGTGCCTCACTCTAAAATTTCCGTCACATAATAAAAAAAATCACCAAATTAGCATAAAAAGCAAGAGTACCAGTAAATAAAACCCATTTAATTCTGTTAGAAATTAAATCTACGTAATTATCTTCATGATGTGGTGTATGATTCTTTCGGATTAATTCTGAAAAAACATATTATAGTTTTTTTAAATTATTAAAAATTGGTAAACGGTATATACTTCTTTTTAAAAATAATATTCAAACACACTAATTTAGTTAATTATCTTCCCAGTATTTAAACCTTTTTGTTTTTGTCCCTTACAAAAGCACTTATGACTGTATCAATTATTGACATGTGATGACGCCACATTAAAAAACGCTTACTATGTAAGCATTTTTGTAATGTAAACTAAGAAGGACAAGAGACGAAAAGTTTGAACTTAATTATATAAAAAAAAAAATACAGAAACTAGAAGGAAAAAAAAGGTGTATTTACATGTCATTGACTAGTTGTTACTGAGAAAATGATTTTAGGGAAATTAAACTACTCCTTGGAAATTAAAAAAATATCATTTTAATCAATAAAATTATCAAATTGGGATAATTTTAATTTTAATTTTTATAATTTCAGACATTGAAATAACTGTTTTTTTATATAATTTTAGAAATTGGAATGATATTTTTATAATTCTAAAAATTAAATTGATTAATACTCATAAATGATGAACTAATTTAGTGTTTTTTAAATTTTATTTTTGTTTCAAATACTAAGTAAAATTAGATTAAGAGCCTTACCAGCGATATGCGGTGGCTAATGGAATCGCGGTCGTCGTTGACGGTGGTCCTGGTGCACTGGTTGCCGGAGCTAGTGGTGTTTTCCGGCGAACCCGTGGTGGCAGAATTGAAAGCCACATTCGAATCCCTAAGACGAGTTTCACTCCCACTCCCACTCCCGCTCCCACTCCAATCCTTGCAGCCACTCAACTCGTGCGTTATATGGCCACGCGCCACCGTAGCGCGTTTCTCCACTTGCTCCTTTGCCACCATCCCAGCGCGAGAAGCCACGCGCCTGGAGAAACCGTTAGTGCACGCGCGAGGCTTTCTCGACTCCACTACCTTCTTCTGTGTGCCCTGTCTCTTGAAACAGGGCACCAAGGCGTCCATAGCAACTAATTTGTAACGGTTTTCGCTGACACGTTGGTTTACTACGGACTCCAAGGTACCACTTGTACGAGGTTTATCCCATGTAGTTAGGTTCCCAATGGTGCCTTCGTTCGTCAAAGGTTGTAGCTGTTTGCATGTTATTGGTTCCGCAACTTTGTAGCCCAACCTGTAAGTATCAAATTCCACGAATTCATCTTCAACGGTTAGTAACAATATATAGCAGTGGCATGTTGTGTATTCTAAAGTATAATATTTGACACTGAAATTAGAGAAAATAATAGAATAATAGAGGGAAGATTGATTACATTGGAACTTCATGGGATATGAAATTGAAGTTGGGAAGAAGAGGGATTTTTATGGCTGTGGGTATGTTGTTGTCGTCCACATCGCAGTTAGGGACACGTTGGCTCATTTCAGAAATTGATTGTGGTGTTTGGCGAAGGTGAGTGTTGAATGTTGTGCTTTGTAATGTGTTGGAGAGGAACGGGATGCAGAGGACAGAGGAATAGGTTGGTGTGTTACGATGATTGCAAGATGGGTTTTATTATAAAGAGCTATTTGTTTTTGCTTTGGACACAATTATTGGAGCTGTTTGAGAAGTGAATCTGGATATGTATTTGAATTTAATTAGAATGAACTACCAGTTTTAAAGACTTTTGTTGAACTCATATCCTTTGCCATGGTAAATTTATTGATTTATATTAAAACTTATATCCAATATGATTACTTATAATTTGGTGTGTAACATTAGATAGTGTTTTTTTATGGCATAATATTATTTTTGGTCTTTTATTTTTTTAATTTGATTTTTTGTTCTTTTACAATTTTATTTGGATCTTTTATTTTTTTAAAAATATTTATTTTTTTATCTTTTTGTTAATTTAGAGTTAACATCATTAATTTATTTTTTTTATCTTTTATACTTTTGTGTTTTAAGTTTTTTTTTTCTCTCCCATTATAAACATGCTAAACATCAATCATTAATCAAAGAAAAATCACAAGACAATAATTCACTTTCTTTTTTCCTTCACTTTTCATCTCACACTGCTCACCTTGGGATATCATACTATTATGTAAGTTTGTCAAAATTGTGATTGGAGTGTTTTTCAAGACGATTTGATTTTGGGTTGTTGACACCATTTTACATCATTGAGAAAATTTGTAAAGGAATGGTCGCCATGGACAATCCAGATGATGCTGGAGAAAAAGACAATCCTCAAAGGTGTCGCAAATGGAGGCAAAGAGGGCGACAAGACAAATGTGAATGGAGTGGAAGGTGCCGAAGAGAGAAAAATAGGAGAAATAAATAGTTAAAAGTGATATTTAACCTTTTTTTTATATCATAATATTGATGCGAATTATCTTACTATCTTTATTAATAATTAATCTCTTATAGAAACTAGTTAATCACCTTTAATAATATTTCTCATTCTAATTTTTTTTATCTACTAAATATACTTAAATTAAAAATATTATTTAAAAAATCAGGTTTAATTTTAATATTTTACTAAGATAAACAACATATTAATATATAGTTATTGGTTTATGTTTGAATTGATGAATTACAAAAAAGAAAAAAAATTAAAAGAGAAAGGTGAGATTTTATATTTTAACAAATTTTTTAACATTTACTTTTATTTTTATTTTTAATTTACCCTTATTTAAATGTTTTCCAAAAATAAAAGTAAAAATTATTTAAGTTAATGAATATACTAATAATTATAGTTGTAACCAAATAAGAAACTGAAAGAAAATAACAACAACAAAAAAATACTAATGATTATTATGATTTAATTTAAACTTACTCTATTTAATAACTTCCCCTACTTAAACAGAAAGGGATTCACTTTTTCTATATAAAAAATTATGTACGTTTAGTTATTAATAATCTGTATTTATTATTTATTTTTTACAACAATAAAAATTATCACTTCATATACTTTATATACCTTGAGATATATTTATTGAGAATACTTCACGTTTTAACAATATTAAAATTAAAAATATAAGCATACAATATACGTTCTACAAGTAAATCTTGTTAAATTGCTCCATTTTTAATAACTTTTTTTTTATAGACATTCAATTTCATTCCTCTAACCATTGGTTAATTTAGAGGTCACATTAAGAGGAAATTTTTAAACAATTTTTACATTATTTTATATTTCATTAATTAACTTTATTTTAACATATAATATTTTTTTTTTAAAATAAAAAATATTCATTAATCATACATTCTATTTATCTAATATTTCAATGCATATATGATCGTTGAAATATATCACATGATTCAATAATTATATGAATTGTGTCTTATATATTGATAAGTGTCAATTTTTCATATATTTATTTGGGTCTTTTGGGCTTTATTATTGTAGAAATTAGCAACTATTTTCTAATTTGAGACTATATTTATTAAAAATACATGTTT
>JAMLFT010008430.1:0-13709 GCA_026544285.1 Pachyrhizus erosus | reverse complement strand
TTTATAGAGAAACAATATAAGATATAAAGATTAATTCATTTTATTTATTTTCAATTTGTAATAATTTAAAAAAAATTGAAAAAAAAAATTAAACTAAAATTGATTTTCATTTTTAAAAATTTCAATACTAAAAATAGAAAATCATCTCAAACAAGAACTAAGAACATTTTCAATAGGCTGCATGATTTTGTTCTTATGGGTTGTAATCATTGGAGCAAATGGAATGAGTTCTTATACAGGAATCTGTAGCTTGGATAAGTAACCGTGTATTGGCAAGAAATAAAATGAATTGGAGAAAAAGTGTAAACACATTGAAAAGAAAGAAATGGGAGATGGTGTTTATCGATTATCCTGAAATGGACAGAAGTTTGTAACATTTATGTTATTATTTTTTAAAATAAATCGACCAAATTTAGGAGAAAAATTGCTTTTGCTGTGACAGAAATAAAATGTAGGTTACTAACAAAATATTATGCATTTTCATTATTTTTAAATAAAATATGCAGTATTTTATTTTTCAACTCTTTACATACATACTTATTCTTTCAACTCTTTACATACATACTTATTCTTTCAAAATTATATACAAATAAATTAACTGAAATACAAAAAATATAAATAAAAATATAAAGATATGGGATCAATTGTATAATCCACGAAAGGAAGATAAGAAGAACTCTATTAAAAACATTACCCTTAAAAAAAAACTTTAACATCAGAGTAAAATTTTATTAAAATTTTTAAATCTATTATGACACTAAGAAGATCAAATACACAATAAAACAAGAGCAATATAAAAGTTAGAGATCGTTAAACAAATTATTTTTATTAAATTACAAAATAATATGTAAATACACCTTTAAATAAAAAACAAAAGAATGAAAATGTCTAATTAAAAAAAGTGAGAAAAATAAGAACTTCACTCGCCAAACTTTGTATTATAATTCATAATATAAGAATAAATACAAAACTAATTCAATTTGATCTTTTGCAAATCAATTGGATATTTCAGTTTATGTCCTAACAACAATTATTTGGTTAACAAAAATAAAATTTCATAGTCAGAATAGAGATACTCTGTCAATACAAAACGTTATTAGACATCATTTGGAACAGAATCTTAAAATATTTAACAAAATCCTTATTTTTGGGTTCACCTCCAGCTGAGAATTATTTGATTAAGCCGATGCGTGATTAAAACTTCATTTTGAAATTAATCTATTAGTGTAAATTTAGTATCTACGAAAAATCACGTTTCCGTTCAACACTATTATTTTAAACAGAAACATGGCATGAATATTAAAAAATAAAATAAAAAATTATCACGATCACTTGAATTGAGCGAAACAGTGTCGTTAAAAAACGTGAGTAATATCTCCAGTTCAGAGTAGAAAATAAAAATAAATAAATAAAAAAAAAAAAAACTAACGCAAACTAACAAGCTACAACACTACAGGCATCGAGCATCATCTGTGTATTAAGCAATCAACTGATAAACGGTCCAGCTTCACATAGATGACGACCTAGAACACAATGAACACTTGAATAAAAGTCAGAAAATCAACATAAACCTCTACAAGCTTACCCCCCAGACTAGGTTCTCTACAACTGAATATTTGATGACTCATCATGTTGATTGGGATACAAACAACCACAATCTTTTAGCCAAGTGAATCCCCCTGCATTTTTCTGTTATACACCGATCTGAATTTTCTTTTTCTTTTTTCTGGGGATGTGTAATGGAGTCTACATTCTCCATTTCCTTATATATTCAATCTAGGATTGCAAAATTTTATCACTGCCTACTTGAAAGCTCTGAAGGCACCATAAAGTTTCAAGGTAAACCAAATTTGGACAAGGCTGATTGAAATAATGTTGAGAATGCCTGGGATGAATTTTGGTCATCAGCTTTTATTTTAATCTGTGACTTGGCTGACGATGTGTTGATTATACACTCTACAAGATACATTGATGCTGCTTCTGCTTTCTGAGCAAAGAAAAAGAATTTGAAGTTGGGAGACTGACCACCGGATGCAATGCATTGTATTGAATGGCTTTGCATGTGCCGCAGAAGTGCATGGGGAGTTGTCAATGATGCGACTCCTTGAGGACTTAGAGAATATTCCTGCATCAGATTATGAATTACAAACCCCATATAAACCAAAATGCTTGACATGTTTTGTTGGTTGTGGGAGGCCAAAAAAGGAGAAAAGATACAGTGCATACTAAAATATTTCTATTGTTCGATTTTGAATTTTGGATGAGTTATCAATGAAAAAAATGTACATTATAATTTTATATAATCATCCAATTATGTGCTACTGCACATCCTTTAATAAGCTTAACAACTTGTACGATATCAAATTCATTAAATGATGTCGCAACACATCATTGGATGACCTTATAAACCTTTTTATAATACCAATTTGTTCAAATTAAGTATTTTGAAGCCAAAGTTATCACATTGATGAAACTGATATAATTTCAAAGCAAACCTCTGATAAGGATATCGGCAGTTGACGCCATTTCTGCTGAAATGTCCCAGGATCCAGTACAGCTTTCGGGTTTAGGTTCAATGGAGGGGGTGAAGGCGTGGCTGCAGTTGCAACTGGAAAATCTAAACCAAGCAGATCATCGATTGCCAAGCTAGAAGCTGGAGCTTGATCAGATATGCCAGTACTTGGAAATGCCAAATCTGCAAGTGGTTGTGAAGTTGGGGCAGATGAACCATTATAGGAAGGAGCATTATAGACAGAACCATTGCTACCAGGATCTCTTCCATCCTCTTTTTCTGAAGTACTTAGAAGAAGATCCTTGTCATTTGCTTCCACTCCCTGAGCTGGAACAACAGAATCTCCAGATTCTGCACTAATAGATAGATTTCCAAGTTCATCTGCAAACTCAAATGTCCCTCGGTGTTCCTTATCAGTGAACATGTAAGAAGGCTGCATGAATTGCCCAATGTTAGTTTGACAGCTTTTAATATACACAAGAATCACTAACAAAAACATGTTTTAAGTAACGTTAATGCAAGACAAGATGTTTTTAATTTAACCTATCACAGCACAAGATATAACCTTCAAGGCAAATTTTATCCGTACAATATTTTATATTTTTAAAACGTTAGAAAGGAATTCTAATGAAAATAACAAATTGCAGCGTATTATTAAGAATATTTCAGGTGATTCTATAGTTGAGGCAAGACTAAACATGAAACATTAAGAAATCAGACACCATTTACACAGGGATGAAACACAGGAAAAACACACTTTAAATGCTAAGGTGAATTATTTATTTTTCCTCCTGATTTTATCCTTAAATTGGTCCAAACTCAACTAATATTTTGGCCCATTAAAGCCACTAGGGGAAAGAGAGTAGCTTAGTTACCTTTTGGTATACAGCAGACAAACTGTTAAATTCATCAAATATGCGATCTTTGATTTCACTGCTCTGTGTATCAGCAAATACTGAAACAGCTTGCTTTGGAGGGTTAACCACACTCTCTGCCACCGATACTTTGTATTGCAGAAGCCTGTAATAAAATAAGGCCCTATCATGAACATCCTGCAATCAACAAAAATATCATTTAACATACCACTGCAATACAAGAAAATATTCAAATATTTCTTTGTTTTGACAATTCAAAGTAGTATTGTAGACCTGTAATAAATAGTAACAACAATTCAAACCTGGTGAAAATCAGCAAGACCAGCAGCCAATGCAGCTCCTAATGCTTTCTGAGTTTCAGGTGGTCGCTTAAAGAAACACTTCATAATTGCAGTAAGAAGATGTAAGCGAACCTGCATCATGAGACAGCAGTTGTTCAAAATATAATTAAGTAAACATAAATACAAACTAATACTCTATTCATTGCAATAGTAACAAGAGATGCTTCTAAATAACTTCTTATCTTTCTCTGATAAAACAATGGTTTTGTGATTAACATGCAATCATACGGGGGGCCAATGGCATATACAACTATGCATTTCTTTATTCATTACAATTATATGCTGATTAAATTAGGAATAATTTGGCATGCTTTTGGGCTTAACTTGGCATTCAATATGAAAATTTAAATCTCAACTTAGGGAATAGTAAAGCATAAAAAGTTATGTAACTACCTCAGCAGAATGCTCCTCATCCCAGTTTTCAACTAAACTCTCCAAGACATATGGAGCATCATGCATGTCCTGAGAATATTCCCCCAACATCCATATAAGAGCTGCCTTAGCCTTGGGTTCTTGGACATTTTTACTACTGATATTTCCAACAACAGCAATACAATCCTGACTCCATTGTGGATATTTTCTAAGCAGATCTTTCACAAGCACCTGAACAAATGAACATTCAAACTTCACATTAGTCTACCATACCATAACAGTCAAATCAAAATGCTAACTTTGCACACATGTTTGCATAATAATACAAAATAAAGTGATACAACTCTTGGCACAAATTTCAGGGTATCTAGCAGGCACTTGTCATGTTTACCAGAGCTTCACAAGTAACATAGTCCTTTTCCATCTCAAGAAACTGGAGAAGTCGATCAACAATAGCATTGACATCATACTGCTGCAATGCTATCTTCCCAACAGCTCGAATTGATTCCCTTGCAATGGGAATGTCGACATTTGCAGCATATTCACATAATTCTGTCACTGAAATGAGATCCAAGAAGTTCATGAATAAGTCATAAGATGGGTGGCCTCAGGGACAAGAATGTCAAATGCAATCATCTTACATCAATTACTCCCTCTACTAATCCTTTCTCTCTATAGCAAATTGAAGTTACTTACCTATCTCATAGGTATTACTTTCATTTGCAACTGCAGTCAGCATTTCAAGCTTCAACTTTTTGACATATGATGGCTCATTATACTGGCAATAGAAGTGTTTGTAGTCTGAGGAAAATATATAAGGTGCACGCATGACCAAAAGATGCAGGTGACTTAAAACTGCATAAGATTGTTCTGGACTTCCTGAGCTCACTTGAGTTAAGAGAGGGGCTTTGATACGCTCATATACCTAAACAAGAATAATTTGCAACATAAATCACAGAGAAGCAACCAAAGCCGACTAGATCAAGTCAAAATATCTCCATGATAAAAAAAAAAACAGTTTTAAGTAATAACAATGATAGTTTAACTATGTAACCGAGCCAAGCTGACAATTGCCAAGCCATATACAAACACGGTCATAACCTAAGCCTGAGGCAGAGCTTGAATTAGGTAAATCCTAGCACGAACCCCAGCTTGTCTAATAAGCATTCCAAGCCTGAGTAATTCACAGGTAAAATATAAATAATAGACTGTACACATACATACAAATGCATCTTAATATATAAGAACTAATTATTTATTTAAATTATCTGTCACCTACAAATAGAGGTCAAAGAAAAATGACACAACATCAGCACCTAAAATATGTGAAACAATATAATGGATAGACATAAAAGGGAATTGTTATGACTGAAGATGATGTAACGTGTTGATATATGGGTAAGGGCAAAGAGGGATTATATAGAGGCTATATGATAGAAATCAATAACAAACTTGCATATGTGGCAACAGTGTGGGAGGCATTGTCAGGCTGTTTGGGATACAAGGGAAGAGAGGGGAAATGAGAAACGTAGGCTATAATCATTGGGATAGTTTTGGGTGGCTGGGCCAGAGGCAGAGAGGACACCATCTCTGTTATTTTTCTTTTTTCTAACTTTATCTGCATTTTCTCTACTGTAATCAGGGCTCTGCTCTCTGATTTTCTCTATAATTCCTATAGTGAATTTCAGTTCCTATCAGAATAATACAAAATAAAGAAATAGCAAGGAATCAAAACCAAAACATGTTCAACTAAGTCATACCTTTCAAGGAGGCACAAGTACATATTTTGAACATATAGGTATGTTAGGGGAAAAAAAGAGCAATACAAACCATTCACAGAAACTAGATAAGAAAGCACAAGAAAACAGAGCCAAAGAAAATATTAATAATTGAGCTGCTCATGAGCTAAAATCTTAGTTAGCTGAATCAACCTAGATTTAAACATACTGCTCAAACATATTACTACAATAAAGAAGATACAATCAACTGAACCAAGTTAGGCCAAACCTAATAACTCACAAATGACTTAGTTCACTTGCATCCCCAAGTTCATGGACATAACACGTGATTTGACCCAATTATAAGCATCCATATATGAACACCATAAGCCTAATCTTTCAGCTGAAAAACCTAAATGCCAAATATATGCCCTCTGTATATGATTGAGTGAGATAGTACTTAAGAGTAAGTAAGCGTGATTCAGACCAGAGAACTTTATGTAAGGAAAAAATAAGAATATGTATAAAAAAATGTTGCAATACAAAACAAGTAGACTAATGAGATGTTTGCACAGACACACAAATCAATACTTACCTGCTGATGAACATCGGCCATAGATAAAGTCAACTGTAGAAATACTTTAATAGTTGCCAAGACAACAGCACCATTTGCATGTTGGAGTCTATCTTCAAGGAGATTCATTATGTCAAATATTTCACTGTTATCTGACGGAATGTACTTGGACACCAATTCCAGCACAAGACATTGTGCCCATTCACTAAAAACCTTAATGCTGCAGGTGAAAAAAAAATAAGGAACAGATAAGTTTTCTTGAAATTGGTATTTTTGCAAGATATTACAGCTGCTTTCTTTTTATCTCTAATGGTTGCTACAATTATGAACACATTTTATAGTCTAATAGGACAGCAGTTAGCACTTATAATAAGGCAATAAAACATTCTTGTTCATATTTGTGAAGATACTACTCAGTCAACCGTTACTCCCACAATCATACTACATATCATTGATTTATAGTGTACACAAGAATAAAAAAACTAATAACTGGCAGATTATAGGGTAGTTATAAGCCTTTTTCCTAACAAGAAATGGACAGAGACAAAATTCCTATGAAAGGAAATCACAGAGGAGGGTGGTTGAAAAAATTCAGTTTATCTGGTGTGAGCTTATGAATGCTAGCTTCCCCTAAAAAAAATGCTAAAGAAAGAACGTAACAGTGCTCTCCTTTAGGGAAAGATAACTTAAGCACCATATCTTTCCCAAGTAGTGTTCGTGGAAGTATCAGAGAGCAAGGAATTACTTGAGAAAAGATTACCGATTCAAAAGGTAATACACAACTGGCTTGCTAAGTAGTGTTTCTCTCTCCCTGGCCGCTTCCTCTGATGTGGATGACTCTAAGGTCCAAATTTCTTGTAAAGCAGACAAACAATTTGCGACTACCTGATGAAAAAAGCATGACCATATATGTGTAAAATACAATTTATTTGAAGACTGTTGATGTTCTGATATATAGATGACCAATTGAAAAGCAATGACAAGAACAAAAAAATAATACATAATTACACACACAGACACATATATATGGGGCATATCAAGAGAGAGAGGTGTTTGTAAGAGAGAGTGAGAGGAGTAAATCTGAATCATATATGGATAATTAGGATTAAAAGTTGTTTAATAATCACATGAGTACTTAAAAAAAGTCATGTGACTTTGTCTTTAAATCTTAAGATTTCATGATTTGATCCAATGTACAAAATTAACTTCTCTCACTCTCATAATAAAAGCCCTCTCACTTGATACACTCCTATTTAGGATTTGGATCTTTCCTTTTTTCCTTTAACAGGACCACGGCCTGTGTTGCTTCACACACACTTTGTCATTATACGTGCAGAGAAAACTACAAGCTTTCTCATGGTTTGGAAAGTGTAGAAGCCATGACAATTACAATGTGACCTTTGCAGTGGCTATTGATTCAATAAAAACATACGGGATTCCTTTGCCTAGAAAATTTATAAAATTAAGGTGGATTGTGCAGCCTCAAATGATGGAATTTTTGTTGTATCTCAAATGTGGGATGATGATTTTGTGGAGCAAAACAAACAGCATTGCCGCTACCCAGGTGAAAATGTGTAAAAATAAGGGGAAAAGGAATATTGAAATGAAGAGTTTTAATAAGTTATAATGTCAGTCATAGATGAATTTTTATATATAATGAATGGCACAGATTCACTAAACAGGACCTCTCCTGTTAAAAGTAAAAAGGAGAAGATCTAAATCCTATAGATAGATAGATAAATAAATAGATATAGATAAATAGATGCAGTGTTTGATAATAATAATAATAATAATAATAATAATAATAATAATAATAATAATAATAATAATAATGCTCACTACAGCTTACAAAGCTGACATGCCCATCAAAATGAATTGACTTTCTTTAATAAGGTACAAAAACATGTATTACCCCAAAAACCAAACATTTAACTTCTTAAGCAAAAAAAAAAATTATTAAAATGAAACCTCAAGGACAACCTTATTTGAAGTGTGCTGACTCAAGGAAATTATACTGTTTTCAAATTGAAAACAACCAACACACTAGTTTGAATCAAATTGATAAAATAAAAAAGTCCTACCTATAATAGAACTGGTTCTCGGTGTATTTATTTATTATTACACAGGTATCCTAATCAAACTGTGATCAGTTCCATACAAGCTCTTTTATTTTTTTGATTTGGTTATAAGTGTAATTCATACTTCTCTTATTAACATGATATATATACTTGCAAATGTCCAAAGACATCATCCAGGGACACTAACATGATTCAGGCTAACAATCATTTGGAAAATAGAAAATGAATGAATTCTTTATCAAACAAGAAACTAAAAAACAATCAAGCATAATATTTTAAAATTTTTAAACAGCCCATTTGCATGCAATTCAATAAGCATTGGACAATTTAGTTTAGCTTGGTTCTAAGTGAAACTCTTAATTATTTGCAAAAGTTGAATGAAACTGTTATGATTTATCATAGGTTGAGGATGAAATTTCCTCACAATTTGAATCCTCACCTGAGTATCAGGGTCATTAAGCATCAAATGCTTAAGTGTTGCTGGAAAATCTGCATCAATACAGGTGGAAGCTGATATATGATATAGTTTCAAAACCCCAATAACTGCCACCATCCTGACATAACTATTATTGTCCTTCAACCCAGAGCCTAATGGCCCAACCAAATACTCCACCAAGTTTGCCACTCGGAGTGAACACAAACTCCTCAATGCTAGTCCCCGAATCATTGGATCCTCATCCTTGCAATCTCTTTGCAGAAAATTTATCGTCAAAAGCGCAAGATCAGGATTGACCTTTGCATAGTTCCCAACATATAGGTAGCACATTTTTTTAAGAACAATGTCTGATGTTGCAGAGCACATGACCATCTCACCAAAGAGAGACGAGACATCAATACCTATAGTCATGTTGGATATCACCTTCTTGAAGAGATCCCTTTTAGAATCATCAGCACCCGGAGCTCGACTCCCAGCAAGCTGCCGGAGCTGTGATTTCAGATCGGAGACTTCACTCTTCCTGGATAAATTAAACACTAGGTCATTACTTGAAGTAAAGATATTACACCACAAAGAAGAAATAATCAGCCACGTAGATAGAAGGGACTTGGGATATCAATAAAGACAAAAGTTGGATGCAGTTCCTTAGGTGTTGTTTTTCAATCAAAATTAGAGTTTCCCCTCGGCAATCTATGTAATAAAAGTCGCATTAAATGTCAACATAGATTACCTACATGAAACTTCAATTTTGATTGGAAAACAACACACCAAAAGCCCTAAGGAACTACAAGTTTTGTCCTATTAATAGTCAAAAGCACATTTGAAGTTAAAATTTTTAAAAAAAAAAACAAAGCATAAAAAGCTAATGCACCAACTCAATGTAGTTAACATAGCTCCTTTTCTCGTTCCAGAAACAAGTTTCTGAAATGGAAAAGATATCGCAAGTTGATGAATCTGCAAGACACTATGATATGCCCTCTGGCTCGGTATACGGAACTCCACTACTAAAGTTATAACACACAAGCCCGGCAGATTTCATAACTGTGCGCCAAATAGGACAAAACTTAACGGCATTGGATCTCTAATGTTAATGAAAACATAGCGAAGTGCGCGTTCAAATATTGAAAGACATGTTGTGAGATAAAACCAAAACATACGAAATTTCGTATTTGTCTAAAACCAAGAGGCGGCAATTACTATGTAGTTGCCTCCGTAGATGAGTCCAAATTGAATTTACGAAACATTCAAATAGAGAAAAAGAAAGAAAAGCAGACGCAGGGAAAGTGGAATTGGGAACTGACCCTGACGGTTGCGACGGCGATGGGGATCGATGAGACTGCGGTGGCGGAGGAGCCATAGCCACTGAAAGTTTAGTACAACGACCACGCGGTGAGATCGCCCCTTTGCTTCTTCAGAGAAAGTGAGATCTAAACGAAGATAAAAGAGTGATCGATAATTGTAGTTACAGTGATGATTAAGTTTGTGAAATTTTTTATTAAAGAATGGAGTCGGAATTTGGTGAGATGGAATTTAGAAATTACTAGTAAAAACTATAACCAAAAATTATAATAAAGGAAAAATAAATTGCATCTGCTGGGTACACTTTCGACGTATGAGAAGCTGAAGTGGCGAGATCTGATTGCCTTCATCGGGTCTCTCTTCCACGTCTAAGCCATGTTTCTTGCCAGAGAAAAAATAAAATAATATAAAATTACATTCTTTTACTTTTTTAGAAACGATGCTAAAAAAATGTTGGTAATAATAATAATAAATAAATAAATTGATATTACATAATATTGTTATGTCAGTATACGTTGATCTGACACTTTTATACACAGTTATCTTAATATTTTTATTAAATATTAAGTCAATTAATAGATTAAAATTATAAAAAAAAATCATTTGACACTTATAGTTTTATAAATTTTATTTTTTAGTTATTATATTTAAAAATATCACTTTTAGTCTTTATATAAACACTTTCAATCCTTTTTTATCTGTATTATTACAAAATGATAAAAATGAAAAAGTAAAATTTATGTAACAATAGGTATAAATAAATCTAAAAGTGATTGTATAATAATTAAATAAAATAAATTTTAAATGTAAAAATTAAAAGATCAAATTTGTGTAATTATAATAACCGATCTTGAATAAATTGTTCATTATATAATTAAACTTGTGGGAGAATACATGAGTAGAAAAGGTTTATTTATTGTTTAGGACAAAATAAATTATGATATAACGGGTTAATTAAACATGTAAATAGTAAACAATTGGAGATATCTTATTATGATGAGCCAAAGAGTCGGTTTCCTTTCATGAGGGGGTTCTGCAACGTCCATATTTTTAATTTATTTTGAGGTTATGGGTATGGGATGTGTTTATGAGATCATGAAGGAAACTTTATCCAAACGAGATCAAATTAGCGTCCATTGTTTTTCTCATATTCATAAAGGTGAGACATTGACATTGACATTCATAATTATCAATAATTACCATCATATATTTCTTTACATTTTTTGAATTGAATAATGTGAAGTTTTTAATATATATATATACGCGCCTGTGAAAAAATTAATGAAAGAATAAGTTAAAAAATGATAAAATAAAAATCGTGATATGTTGATTTAAGAAAACTAATAATAATAATTTACTTAAGCTATAATTTAAATAAATACACAAATTAAAAAATATTTTAGTTGTAAAAAAAATCAAAGAACCTTAAATGATTGAAACATAACAAAATTGCACATCCTTATTTATATATATGTGTATATAATGTAAGTTATAAGACTAAAAATTATGAATTATTTATCTATATATGTATACAATGTAAGTTATAAGACTACAAATTGTGAATTATTTTACAACACTTTGCTTGCATGTGAATAATAAGTTATACCAAGTTAAGGTTTACAAAGAGACACTAAAACCTACATCATTTTCATCATAAAAAGACAATATTATTTGAAAAATTCTATAAAAAAATAAAGATAAAAGGTGAGTGTAATTATTAAAGTTGATGTTATTGAAAAAAGTTGATGTTAAACATGAAAAATAGTCTCGTAAAAAATATATGTTTAACCAATAAATGAGATTAGACCAAAAGATTATTGGTTCTTTTGTAAATGACAAAGAATTATAAATACCTAAAAATGAATAATATAAGAATGACAAGTTTTCCAACTAAGGTAAGTCCTTTTTATTATTGACCTTAAAAATCACTAATAAAGAATAAGTAATATGGTGCAAGTTGTGAAAAATGACTTTGCGATGTGAGATTTAAAAAGATTATTTGATATTTTAGTTTACTGCTACTTAGTTTATTTTTCGTCAAGTGTCTATTATCAACATGTCCTCTTTGAGGGTCCATAGACAATGACTGCTTATTATTTAATATTGTAGTGGTGGAGACCATTTCAAGGTAAAAAGGTATCAACTATACTTCAAATATCACTAGTAAAGGAGTGGTGTTTTTGATTTGGTTCCATTCGGTAAGTCTAAAATGGAAGTTTCATCTCATAAGGGGGTTGATGATGATAATTAACTATGATTTTGGAAAGCATGCATAGAGTTATTTAGTCTAATGTTGAATGTGAAACCCAAGATATAGCATGAAAGCACAATCATGTTAAGGAATAAAGGCTAAAATACAATATTTTGACCCTTGAATTATCATTAAAAATAATTAGATAAAGATGACAAGAGGTGTTGGAAGAGAAAAAAAGGACGGTGGGTATACTTAAAATGGTCACATATGATAGAAAACAATTTTAAAGGACACCTGTAATCCCACAAGTCTTAGGATTCCTCACCACAAGGAAAACTTACATGTTATTCTTACCAAAAATGACAATCAAAATTCACAATTGTGTGCCTAGTAGAGTGCAACATGCTAACAATAAATTTCATAGTCACAAGAAAAAACTAACAAATAATCCTCAAGTAACTTTCATAACCTAATGTTTTCTAATTCAGGTCACTTTCATGACTTAAAGGTACTATGTGCCTATTGCTTAAATTTTATAATTACAATTATTGCTTAAATCTCACTTCATGTACATAAAGAGATAATGAAAGAGATACCAATCTCATCTAACTTTGTGTCAAAATTTTGATCTTGATGATATAACACTTTCTCTCCCATGTAATGTTTTATGAGGAAATAATGGAACATAGTTAAGAATTTGTTACTTTACAAATCTCATGCACGGATAAATTGTCCTTTTAACTAAAGAAATTGTAATTTATTATATATTTGAATTTTTGAAGATTGACTCATTATGAATTTAAAGTTAAAAAATCATACAAATATCTTGTGGACTATAAAAATAGGTATTGTGACACAATTGTTAAAAAAAAAGAAAAAATTGTGATAAGACTACATAGAAAAAATATTTTTTAGAATGATAAAATATTATGAAGAAAACGATTGTGAAATTTGTTAAAAAAAACATACTTAAATGTAAATTTGGTTATTGAAAAATAAGATTTTTTTATTTTTTATTTTAAGTAATTTATTTGTTATAGTTTTTATTATTTTTAAAATAATAATATAATAACGACATTATTTATTTAATAATTTATCATGTAATTAAGAAATTTGACAATAATAAAATATAATTTTTTTAAATATCATATTAATTAATTTAATATTATTAATTGTTTTATAATACAGTTTACTAAAAAAATTATACGTAATTGTCGTATTAAAGTTTAACGATAAAATAATTTTTTTAAAAAATAATAAATTATTTATAATAATAAAATTTATTATAAATAAAAAATTTAAATAACATA
>JAMLFT010008429.1:0-13709 GCA_026544285.1 Pachyrhizus erosus | reverse complement strand
ATTCTTAAAAAATTAAAATACAGCATAATTTTTTTTTATATTGACATCTGATCGCAAATTTTTATATGTCATAAAATTATTAAATTTTATAATAATTATTTTAAAAGTTAAATCTAAGATAAATTTTAATTAATTTATAATATAAAAATATTTAAAATGATAAAATATCAAAATTAGACTCCAATACTTAGTCATGAAATAAGTCCAAATCTAAAATAAAATCTGTAAATTACTTATTATACTCTCACAGCAATAATGATAAAGGCAGGGAGAAAATCTTACAAGCTTTTAGCAAGAATGTCCTTTATTGTACAAAATTTTTAATCTAAATAGAGTATATAATATTAATAAAAAATTGAAATTAAAGTCTTTTAGGGAAAATATTAAAGTTATAAAACAAACAAGTATAATTCATTTAAAAACATTAAATTTTAAAATTGATAAATTAAAATAATACGTCCTTTTTGAAATAAATTATTTCTGCAAAAATAATTTAAATTTAATATATAAACAACATCCAGCGTAACTAGTTCATAGTGTAAATAGTTAAAATTTTATCTTAATAATTTTCAATATATATTATAAAAACCCCATTATTATATTTTTAATCAAATTACATTTTATCCTAAAATATACTCTTTATTACAGGTAGTGAACGGGGAAACTGATAAAAAAAAAAAAAAAAAAGAGCAGCGAAGGGGAATTTAGCACGAATATAACTTCTTGAGTCTAGATCCAAATGCGATAAATAGTAATGGGCTTTATGCTGAGTTCAGTCCAAGCAGTAGCAGGTGTCAGCCCAACAAGTGAGAGAATTGGCGCCAAACTTTTCCCGCCAGAAGGAGGGGCCCCACAAAAGAGCGGTTTGCTATCTCTTGCCACCCTAACCAGAGAATAAATAAATTTGGAAAGAGAAGGAGAAGCAACAGTGAGCAGAGACAGAGAGCGTAGAGTGAGAGAAAGAAATATGGATTCAGGAAACCCTTCAACGCCGGATCCCGAATCGCCAACCTCTCCTTCCGTTGGTTTCAACACGGACCAGCTTCCTCACACCCACACCAGCCGTGCCTCCGAAGACGATGAAGCTTCCGTCGATCCCGATATCATACGAGACGACATCGAAGAACAACCCGAGGAAGAAGAAGATGGAGAGGATCTTTACAACGACAATTTTATGGAGTTAGTCTTCTGTTTCTACTTTCTCTTGTTTCATTTATCACAAAGCCCTAATCCATTTTGCACTTACAAGTTTTCCCTGCTTCGGTGAATGAACAGTGATTATAGGAGAATGGATGAGGCTGACCAGTTCGAATCTTTTGGGCTGGATGACTCGTTGGAAGATGACAGAAATTTTGATGAGATCATGGAGGATAGAAGAGCTGCAGAGGTTGAACTCGATGCACGCGATGGGCGTGTTTCCAATCGCAACAAGCTTCCCCAGCTTCTCCACGACCAGGGTAATGTTTCCCTGTTTTTTTTCTTTCATTTTATCTTGCCCTTAATTGTTCTCAAGTGGGTGTCCCAAATTGATTATTTAATTTTTCATTTGCTGAACTGATTTTTCTTTAAATTGAGTATAGGCAACAGAAGTTGGCCCTCGATGGACTACTAAATTGTTTATAATGGATGAAAATTCTTTGGCTGCTATACATCAAAGATTTTAAGGGCAGCAATTGGATTGTTCTGATCAAATTTGAATTAGATTATAATAATGTGTCCAAAACAATTTTGTATAATGAATTAGTTTAAAAGAATACGCTTGCTTTCCAAAATACAATTTCATAATGTCATAGGGAGAAAAAAAAAACTATTTAATTGGTGTTGATACCAGGAAATAGGATTGTATTGCTTGTGAGTTGTGGCAGAAATATTCGATTGTATGAGCAGGAGTCGAAATATCAGTCTTGATCAAGCATTAGTGCATGGCAAAGAATATATGATGCAGATGAATTTCTAATTCTTATTGATCTATTGCAGTAACTTAAAAAAATTTGAAGGACAAAATTTTCTTAAAAATTATTGGGGGACTAGCATCACTTATTAGCTGTAATAGGGGAGCTAGAATTGGAAAACATACTGTTAGCTAAGTTTTTGGTATGGAAAACACATGGTGTTGATCAGTGAAGTTTCTATTTCAGATACAGATGATGACAGTCACAGGCCATCTAAAAGGGCTCGAGCTGATTTCAGGCCTTCTGCAGCAAGTGATGATGATTTTGATGGGATGCAAAGTTCACCTGGAAGGTCACAACGAGGGCTCTCAAGAGAGGATGCTCCTATGACTGATCAAACTGAGGATGATCGAGATGATGTATTGTCTACTTTGAATTATTTCTTCTTTTTTCTCTTATAAATATTCTACAGTTTCACAATTGGTTTAATTTTAAAATTAACATGGGTACATGGAATGTAGGATGATTTTGATGATGGGTACGAGATGTATCATGTTCAAGGAACACTTAGGGAGTGGGTTACAAGAGATGAAGTGCGCCGCTTCATAGCCAGGAAATTCAAGGACTTCTTACTCACGTATGTTAATCCAAAAAATGAACATCGTGATAAAGAATATGTGTGGCTGATAAATGAGATGGTTTCAGGTAATATATTTTCTAGTGTTCATGTCTTGTTCTTGTGCCAATGAGCAGTGTCTTTTCTACGTGAGCTTACTCATTGTGTTTTTTAATGCAGCTAGTAAGTGCAGTTTGGAGATAGATTACAAACAATTTATCTATGTTCATCCCAACATTGCCATTTGGCTAGCTGATGCGCCTCAGTCTGTCTTAGAAGTAATGGAAGATGTTACCAAAAGCGTTGTCTTTGAATTGCATCCAAATTACAGAAATATACACCAAAAGATTTATGTACGCATAACCAACTTGCCAGTTTACGATCAGATTCGAAATATAAGGTAGCATAAAACAAAACTGACTTGTTACCCCATTCTCCTTCTCTTTCCATTAGATGAAAAAAATTAAAATTGACTTCTTTGGAGCAGGCAGATCCACTTGAATACAATGATCCGAATTGGGGGAGTAGTAACCAGACGCTCTGGAGTTTTCCCCCAGTTGCAGCAGGTGAAGTATGACTGTAACAAATGCGGGGCAATTTTGGGGCCTTTTTTTCAGAATTCCTATTCAGAGGTCAAAGTTGGATCCTGTCCTGAGTGTCAATCAAAAGGACCATTCACTGTTAATATTGAACAGGTAATACTTTTTCAAATCCTTTTGGATTTGAAAAATGAATTGTGAGTGAGGATATTTGAATTAAATATTTGGATCCACATATGCTGAATATTGATCTTCATTTCAACTAGGTCAAATGATTGCAAAAGGCTTTCTGAATTGAGATAGTTGATAATCATCATTTTTTTAAAAGACAAAAGGGTAAATAGACTCATTTTTTCTTTCTATGCTTGATGTAGACAATTTATAGGAATTTTCAGAAGCTTACCCTCCAAGAGAGCCCAGGAATAGTTCCTGCAGGTCGGCTTCCAAGATACAAGGAAGTGATACTATTGAATGATCTGATTGATTGTGCTCGCCCTGGAGAAGAAATTGTATCATCTTTTATCTGGACTCATTAATTTTGTCTTAGGTGTTATAGAATGATTTTTATATGGTTTATACCCTGTTGTTTCAGGAGGTCACTGGTGTTTATACCAATAATTTTGACTTATCTCTAAACACAAAAAATGGATTTCCAGTGTTTGCCACTGTTGTTGAGGCAAATTATGTTACGAAAAAGCAAGACCTCTTCTCTGCCTACAAACTTACACAGGAAGACATAGAAGAAATTGAAAATTTGGCCAAAGATCCTCGAATTGGAGAAAGGGTTCGTACCATAGAGTTTTTATTGGTATTTCTTTCAATTTGATTATTGTTTTGTGATGTGCTATGTATTGAACTTCAGATTATCAAGTCTATTGCTCCATCAATCTATGGACATGATAACATAAAAACTGCAATAGCTTTAGCTATGTTTGGAGGCCAAGAAAAAAATGTGGAAGGAAAGCATCGACTGCGAGGAGACATAAATGTTCTTCTTCTTGGTGATCCAGGGACAGCAAAGTCTCAGTTTCTCAAGTATAATTTTATCGATTTTATTTTTGTAGATATCTTTCTACTTAATAGAGGTCAATAATTGACAAATATTTCAAAATTTACTGCAAGGTATGTTGAAAAAACTGGGCAGAGAGCTGTATACACTACCGGTAAAGGGGCTTCTGCTGTGGGTCTTACAGCTGCGGTTCATAAGGATCCTGTCACAAGGGAGTGGACTCTCGAAGGGGGTGCCCTTGTTCTAGCTGACAAAGGAATTTGTCTTATTGATGAGTTTGACAAGATGAATGACCAGGATAGGTAAGAAAATAGACCTTGCAATTCTATGAATTTTCTTAATTGCATCGTTAAAATACACTTTCACAGGAGAGACAGTGAAACTAATAAATTGTCCTTGACTATTAAGTTATATTTATATTTTTGTTACCAGGGTGAGCATCCATGAAGCCATGGAGCAGCAGAGTATAAGCATATCAAAAGCTGGAATTGTTACATCTCTTCAGGCACGCTGCTCTGTAATTGCTGCCGCAAATCCTATTGGAGGAAGGTAAGCAAATATGTACGGTTGCATATATCTGGCTGCAAGTTGGCATTGTTCATCAGTGTCCCAGCCAAGATTTCAACTTCAATGTCATACACGTTGAAAGATACTGGATGTACTGAGTATTGATACATGGTTTTGTTCCATTTTTCAAGCGTCTAATCTTTACTCTTAAATTTAACGTTTTCTTGGACTTGCAGATATGATTCCTCAAAAACATTCTCTCAAAATGTTGAATTGACAGATCCTATTATTTCTCGTTTTGATGTCCTCTGCGTTGTGAAGGTTACATTTAAATTCACTGCTTCTTTGTTTATTTCTTTTGTTTGAATGTATTTATTTAAAGAGTTATTTATATTGCAGGATGTTGTTGATCCGGTCACTGATGAAATGCTTGCAACATTTGTGGTTGACAGTCACTTCAAGTCACAACCCAAGGGTGCTAATCACGATGACAAGTCCTTTAGTGAGTCCCAAGATGTCCATGCATCTGCCGTGCCAACTGATCCAGAGGTTCTAGCTAAGACATGCTGTTGTTAGTATTTTAGGGTAATCTTAGATTATGTCTTCCGTGTCTTGACTCTTGAGAGTTTTTTTGGCTTGTTTGCAGATACTTCCTCAAGAGCTACTGAAGAAGTACATTACATATGCCAAGTTGAATATTTTTCCAAGGTTACAAGATGCTGATATGGATAAACTGTCACATGTCTATGCTGAACTGCGGAGGGAATCTTCAGTAATGCCCTGTCTCAACCTTTTTCTACCATACTAATTGTAGTTATTGTTTGTATTGGATTCACTAATATGCTGCTTTTGTTTGCTTGTATAGCAAGGACAAGGAGTCCCTATCGCTGTAAGGCACATTGAATCAATGATAAGGATGTCTGAAGCTCATGCGAGAATGCATCTCAGGCAACATGTTACACAAGAGGATGTGGACATGTCAATTCGTGTTCTACTTGAATCATTCATTTCAACACAAAAATTTGGGGTGCAGAAGGCTCTTCAAAAGGTACATGAAAATATCCCGAATCTGCCTCTAAATTCTGTTAAATGCTGATATTTTGTGACATGATACTTTATTACAAATTGTTTTTATTATGACATTTATATATATATATATATATACACACACACTACTATTTTGCAATTGTGATTGATTAATATGCTGTTGAGTACTTCCCTTATAGAGTGCTTACTGACCTGTTGCAGAGCTTTAGAAAGTATATGACTTACAAGAAGGACTATAATGAACTGCTCCTTTATATTCTCCGTGAGCTTGTAAAAAATGCTTTGCATTTTGAAGAAATTGTCACCGGATCTGCTTCAGGTCTATCACACATAGATGTCAAAGTAGATGATCTTTATAACAAGGTAATAACATTTGTCTTTTGTGTTTTTTTCAACTAACAAGACAAATTACTTAGATTCGAGATTGTTTGCTTTTGTGCAGGCACAAGAGCACGACATTTATGATTTGAAACCATTCTTCAATAGCAGTCACTTTTCAAGGGCCAATTTTGTACTGGACGAAGAACGGAGAGTGATCAGACATCACCTAACCAGATGAAGTAGATTATCTGAATTTTGTCATATAGTTTAGGTCGAATGTATTTTTTGTTTTTAAACTACACACCAGCTACTTGTGATTTTTCATAGATTATCCTTTTAACATTAACAATATACCATTAATGCAGTCACTTGTCTTCATTTAGTTTTATTACATATATTTTATCTGTATTTAAAAGTATTCCTTCAATGCTTTGAATATTTCTTCAACATTCTTACTAGTAAGGTTAAATTACTGCATAAACAAATATGCAAATTAATCTCGTTCATTTGGAGCAACTTGTATTTTTCTAGATTTTTGTATTATTTTATTAGTATAAAGTATATATTAATTTTGATGATAATTAATATGATGATGCCCAAAGTATTCTCATTTTTTTATATTAAAATATACACTTTTTAATAGGTGAATTTATACACTGATGCTATTTAAATGTAAATGAACTTTTTATTTTCTTTGAATTAGCTCTTTACATTAATGATAATTACTTTAGTGTATTGTGTTTCGAAGATAACATGTATGAAATTTAATGAAATTTTATGGTTGATGGTAGATATTAATCTCTTAAACCAATATGTAAATTAAATAAACACAGAAATATAAATTTAATTTTTTTTATTGTATAACTTATTTTTCGTATTTAAAATATTTTTTAAACAAGTCAATATTAAATTGATATTAATATTAGTCAAAACACTATTATAATAATAGGTTTTTGTTAAATTTTTAAAACATTTTAAATTCGAAAGTATCAAATACCTTTTTACTTTAATTTCTATTTAGCATCAAAAAATTATTTAAATATTTCAAACTTTATGTTTTTAAATTACATATATATATTTATAAAGGCTTATATAATACACGAGATATTTGTTCGTTCTAGCCCATGAGGTATAGATTTTGTTTAAGATCTATAAAATTTACTATATACAGGTATAATAACTATATTCACACAATTGTATGTGTTAAGCTTGAATCTACAGTTTTTTTATATTATTATAATTTATAAAGTGTTTCGTAACGTTTTTAATTTTATATGAATATGATATGTGATAATATTTATATTAAAGTAATTTTATATTTACATATATCTTGATTTACATGAATTCGGACTGTTTAGAAAGCACAAAATTGTAATATTTAAAAAAAAAACACAGAAGTGAGGATTCAACAGATACTGGAGCAAGCAAAAATCACAGCTTTGGGGATGGTTGAAAGCACAAAAGTGGAGTTTTATTTATCCTGTAGCAGGAGTTTAGGCGGAGCAACATAAATGGGGGCTTGAGGTATATCAGTCGCATAGGGTGTTCTAGCAAGTTGAACGCACTCCAGAACAATGTCTAGTTGGGGATGAGTGGCGGGGGGAGTAGTGTACAAAAAGTGAGAGTTGGCAAAGTGTCTAATGTTAATTTATAGGCAGCAGAGGTGCAATGTTTATGACAAATTAAGTGCTGCAGCTATTTTGGATGATTAGAGTGGGTGTGAAGAGTAACGTGCAGCATGAGATAATGTGTAGCTTTTGCATACATACTGTATCTCACAGATGCAGCAGTATTACAACGTTAGCCTATAAGGTACTGCTCATTCATGGCTTTATTATGTGTACCTGCACGGCTGGGCCGTTTTGGGCACAACCTGTGCTTGGAATTTGGCTTATTTTAATATTCACTTGCTTAAAAAAAAATATTATTTTTATTTTTTTAGTAATTTTGAATTAGTTTAGTTTATTTTTAATTATATTTTGAGTGTAACATTTTTATTTTTATGTATTAAAAAATTAAATCTTTTAATCATGTTGGTTACAATTTAATTTCTAATCATACACGTAAAAAGTCAAATTTGATAGACACATTAATCAATGATCAAATAAAACATTATTAAAAGTTTGAAACAAGAACAGAAAAATAATTTCTCTTATACTGATTAAAAGTCTTCTAAAATTTCTCTTTAAACATGTCATTTTTAAAATAAAAGGTGCAAATAGAAAAGAACTTTTGAAATAATATAGTCCTTCGTTTCTCATTATATATAGAAAGAAAAAATTAAATTATTCTAAAAAATAATTATTTTAATATAAATTTTTATTTTCATTATTTATTTGTTTAAAATTTAATAATAATAAATAATAATTAATCTTAATAAAAAATAAATGATAAAAATAGAAAATAACTCTATAAAATGGCTATTCTTGAAATAAGAAAAAATATATTTTTATTTGATTAACTTTTGATCTAATTTTATTTTAATCTCAGTGATAAATTTAGTCTTTTAATTTTTAAAAATTATTAAATTTAATTCTTCTTTTAATTAGGATAATACGTGCGTGTCCATTGATCATTTTCCTTAGATAAGTAAGTTGTGAAAGTCAGGATATCTAAATTACATCTCTGGATGCACGTATCCCTCTGAATATTGATCTTCAATTCAACTAGGCTATATGACTGCAAAAGGCTTTTTCCGCAGAGATGTTGCAAAATAAGTTAATGATCAGCATTACATTAAAAGATGAAAAGATTAATAAACTTATTTTTTTATTTTGTAGACAATTTACAGGAATTTTCAGAAGCTTACTCTTCAAGAGAGCCCAGGAACAGTTCCTGCTGGTCGACTTCCAAGATACAAGCAAGTGATACTATTGAATGATCTGATTGACTGTGCTCGTCCTGTATCACCCTCTACTTGGACTCATTATTTTTTGGTCTTGGTGTTATACATTGATTTTCTTACGTTGTTTATATTTTGCTGTTTTGGGAGGTTACAGGTGTCTATACTAATAACTTTTGGACTTGTCCCTAAACGCAAAACATGGGTTCCCAGTGTTTGCCACCGTTGTTGAGGCAAATTATGTGACGAAAAAGCAATACCACTTATCTTCTTACAAACTTACACAGGAAGACATAGAAGAGATTGAAAATTTGGCTAAAGACCCACGAATCCGAGAAAGGCTGGGTTTGTTTCCTAGAATTTTTATTGGTGTTTCTCTTTCAATTTGATCACTGTTCTCTAATGTGCTACCGATTGAATTTCAAATTATCAAGTTTACTGCTCCATCAATCTATGGTCACGAGGACATAAAAGCTGTAACAGCTTTAGCTATGTTTGGAGGCCAATAAAAAAAAAATGTAGAAGGAAAGCAGAATGCGAGGAGACACAAATGTTCTTCTTGGTGATCCAGGAACAGTAAAGTCTCAGTTTCTCAAGTATAACTTAATCCATTTTATTGTGTAGATATCTTTCCAAATTTCACTTATAATAGTGATTATTAATTAATAAATATTTCAAAATCTACTACAATGTACGTTGAAAAAACTGGACAGAGAGCTGTATACGCTACTGGCAAAGGGGCTTCTGCTGCAGTTCATAAGGATCCAGTCACGAGGGAGTGGACTCGATCTTGATGGGGGGAGCCATTTGTCTTGTTGATGAGTTTGACAGGATGAATGACCAGGATAGGTAAGAAAATCGACCTTGTAATTACTTGAGATTTTAATTACAGATTGCTAATATGTATGCCTCTTCACTGGAGAAAGAGAAGTAGTGTATTGGATGTACTGTATGATTTAGTTCCATTTCTCAAACATCTTATTCATAAGCTTAGTCTTAAATTTACCTTTTCTTGGACTTGCAGAAAATGTTTAATTGACAGATCCTATTATTTCTCGTTTTGACATCCTCTGCGTTGTGAAGGTCATGTTTAAATCCACTGCTTCTTTATTCATCTCATTATTTGAATGTATTTATTGAGGGAGTCCGGAGTTCTTTATTGTACAGGATTTGTTGACCCGGTAACTGATGAAATGCTTGCAATGTTTGACGTTGACAGTGACAACCCAAGGGTGCTAAGTCCATTAGTGAGTCCCAAGATGTCCAAGCATCTGCCATGCCAGCTGATCCAGTTGGTGTGAGTGACCTTAAGGTAAACTTAGATTATGTCTTCTATGTCTTGACTCTCGAGAGTTTTCTGGCTTGTTTGCACATACAGACATACTTCCTCAAGAGCTACTGAAGAAGTACATTACACATGCCAAGTTGAATTTTTGTCCAAAGTTTCAGGATGTCGATGCGTATAAACCGTCTGACATCTATGCCGAACTGTGGAGGATATCTTCAGCAATACCTTGTCTTATCTTTTTTTTTTTTTTTTACCAAACTCCATTGTAATTATTTTCTTGTGTAGCACAGACAAGGTTATAGAAGACAACGTGGACATGGCAATTCGGGTTCTACTTAAAATGTGATTATGATTTCCTTTAGAATTCTTGAAATTTGTGCTGATAAATATGTACTTATTTTTGCACAGCTTTAGAAAGTGTATAACTTTCAAAAAGGACTATAATGATTTGCTCCTTTTATTATCGGCAAGCAAGCTTGTACAGAATGTTTTGCACTTCAAATAAATTATCACCGTAAGTATTTCAGCTCTAGCATATGTAGATGTCAAGGTAGATAATCTCTACTACAACAAAATAATAACTTTTGTCCTGTGTTTGTTTCCAAACGTGATAATCAATGACTTGACAATCGAGTTTGTTTGCATTGTGTAGGCTATGAGAACATTCTACAATAACAGCAAATTTTCGAGGGCCAAATTTATATTGGATGAAGAATGGAGAGTGATCAGGCATCACCTCTGCAGATGACGAAAGTGGAATATATCTGAATTTTATAATCGTCCAGTGCAATTTGAAAGAACCTTTAAATGTTTGATCTTAAGATTTTAATCATTAATCATTAACTCAGCATCCCTTTGCTTAATTTAGTTTTTTTTTATATTTATTTTATCTCTGTTTAAATATATTCCTTCAATACTTTGAATGCTTGTTATTTATTCAATTAGTCTTTGTGTTCAAGCCGTGTACAGAACTTTTTGTTAAGTTAAATTATAAGAGTTTGTTAAATTTAAATTTATATTTAACAGACATAAATGATACAATACAAAAGGAAAAAAATATATAAATATATAATGTTTCAAGAAGAAAATATAGGGAATAAAAAAATTGTATAAGATTACGTGGTTTTAATAAAAAATACGTGCACAAAATGATATAGACAATATTGTACCATAAAAAATTAGATAATAATAAATAATATCAACAATAATCATATAAAAAATTAAATATTAAATATAATACTTCAAATTCTTGCAAAAATAAAAGTAATAAATATAATAGATATGTAAAAAAAAATTCAATAAGTCAAAATGAGTTCAAATTTTAAAGATATAACAAAGAGGACCTATATCAAACAACAAATTATTTTAAATGAGAAACAAACAATATGTAATTACAACACATTTATCATTATTAACCCAAATAATGAATACAAATTAAAACATATTAGAGTTTTTATTTCACAATCAAATTATGAAAGAGTAAAAACCAATTTACAAATAAAAATCGAATTCACATGATATTCCATTTAGTTAAACTCAAGAATAAAGGATAATTTATGACAAATCTTAATCATATTTAATTTTTCATTTTTATTTTGTCACATTTTCAAATAATGCATGAAAATTCAATTCACAATAATATAGTACAGAACACCTATTTTAGAAAGAATTTAAGAGATAGTAATTTATTCACCACAATTTAACCTAATAACATATTATCAAGAAAATGACAATACACACCCAAATCGTTTATGCATGCGTATGGTGCTGTCGTTACTCGTTAGCCACTAAAAAGCCTTGACGCCTCTTGTTAATGCCAAGAATGGCGCTTTGTATTATTGTCTTTATCCAATCAAAACACTGTAGAGCATTGACAGACGGTACTACAACGATTCACGTTCACAAAGGAATTGCGGTGATGAGCAAATTTCAGAACGCGACAGATAACGTACCACTCATAAAGCTAGGTTCCTAACAACCATTCAGAGTAAAAAAATATGATAAAATTTAAATTCTAAATTAAATGTGATAATTTAACCTATTTAGAAATATAAAGCTGCTTAAATGAGCTTATTTTATTTATTCATAGTAATTTGACTTGAGTACCTTTTCTTTGTGAAAAATTAAATTTATTAGTTAATATTTAATAGTTTACCAAAAATATTTTTACTATTTTTTAATTATCAATAAGTCTCAAGAGTCAAGACAAACAAAAATAAATGGTCCCTTATTCCATATGAACAAATAAACCTTGGAATATGAAATATGAACCACAATTTTGGCATGGCCATTTTTTATGTACGTGTGAAAAGAAGAGAGTTAAACGGGAAAAAAAATATAATGTAATAAAAAAAATAAAACAAAAGTGAGACAGAAGTGAACTTGGACAAAGTACAGACCCAACAACACTTAAAAAAAAAAAGACGAGGGGTTTAATTAATTATCGAGGGCACAATCAAGCGCTAATATACGAAGCAAACCATCAAAGGTAACGCCGCCATTTTGGTCGCCGCCGCCGAATCGGATCATGGCGTTGATGTCATCATCGGTGGAAGGAAAGCCAGCCGAAGCCATGTAAGCCTTCAAGTCGTGGTGGCTGAGCTTGCCGTCGCCGTCCTTGTCCATAACCCTGAACACGTCCTCCATGGCTGCACAGCCAACGGGTTTTCTCTCGGCGTTCCCCGCGACCACGCGCTCGAACTCCTCGTACTCCACGAACCCGTCCCTGTTGGTGTCTGCCATCGTCATCATTGCCCCTATCACGTCGTCTCCGCCGCCCACTCCGCCGTGCACACCCGCGTAGAAGGCGTGGAGGTCGTCGCGGCTGATTTTTCCGTCTCGGTCGGCGTCGAGGACGTCGAATGCCTGTCGGAAATCGGGGGCGTTATGGCGGAGAGTACGATCAGAAGGGCACATGGTTTGATTATTGGAAGGAACAGCGCGTTTGCGATGTGTGTGTTGGGCTTTTGTGGCTGTTGAGTTGAGGGTTAACGAGAGATGCTTGTTAAATAGAGGAGTCTCCCAGAGTTTTGGGCCCCACGTTATTCGGAGGTTGGGTCACGAGGCTTGAGCAGCAAGGCTTTGGTTGGACATTTCGGTCTGATTTCGCCCACTGCCAACGTTACGTATGCGGTGACATCATTGGGCTTTTTGTCTCCTTTTGGGACCTGATTCTATGGAATGATTCATGCACACTTACATGGAAAGACACTTTTTTTTTTTAATTATTTATAAAAATAAAAATACATATATATAAAATTTATAATAATTTGTGTTCAATCAATTGACTTAGTGCTTGTATCGAAAAAAAAATCAATTTCCTTATACCTTTGATAGTTATATAGTTATATAAAAAACACATTAAAAATGAAAAAAAAAACATGTAACGTCAATATGATGTGATAAAAAAATTAAAAAAGATAAAATAAAATTTTAAGTGTTATTGAAAAATTTTAAATTTGATTTTAATGTCTTAAAAATTATCCTATTGTCATTCATTTAATTTTTTTAAAACATGTAACACATTTTACTTTTTGTCTTTGAAGTATACTTTGATAGTTTATAATCATCATTAAATATTAATTATAATTGCATTGATGAATAAAAATAAAATATTTTTAAATTTAAGAAGCAAAAATACAACATATT
>JAMLFT010008428.1:0-13710 GCA_026544285.1 Pachyrhizus erosus | reverse complement strand
ATGTTATTTTCTTTTTATTATATTAAATTATTGATCATATATTTTATTTATTACATATCACAATTAATATTTTAATAATAAAAAATTCACATTATATATATAAATTTAAAATCATTAATATTAAAATATTATTTTTTATATTATTAAAATACATCACACTAAATATACACCATTCAACAAATGATGTAGTTAATTTAGAGTGAAGAGTATAAAATGGTAACTTAAAGTAAACATAGAGGACAAAGTTGACAATTACACACAAATTGGAATTTAGCATTCGTTTTGATATTCTTCTACTTTCATGCAGCCTCAGCCACAAAATCAACGTAATGCCCTCTGTAATCCGCAATTCTCTACCACCAATTTTTCAACCCACATCATGAATCGGCCTCTTTAAGGTCGTCTTACAGTATTAAAAGGAGTAATTGATATTTAACTTCAACTTTTGCTGCAATTAAAAAGAACGCCTAAAATTGAAAATCCTTTTCTAATTGTGATTGTAACTTCTATGGTCTAACGTTTAACGTTTTAATTTGTACCTAAATATAATGAAAATGATTTTGAGAAATGATTGTTCCTTTTTTATTAAAAGTTGAGGCTAAATATGGGTTTTGCATGAAGTTTTTGGAAGAACAAAGAACAGCAAGAATGAGAATCCTTTATATCATGCCCCAACCAAAGTCCCATAACTGCCACGCACTCGACATTAATGGTAGTTTGTAGCGGTTGAAGAAATCTAAAGGTGGAAGACAAACATAATAGAGGAATAATGAGTCATAAATTTTTCCTTATAAAAATTACTCCTTCGAGTCTCGTAATAAATGTTCTTCTATATTTTTTTTTACACAAAAGAAAAATTAATAAATAGATGAAAAAATAAAATTTTACAAAATTAATCATATTATCATTAATTTACATATAACACATCATTATTATAAATAAAAGTATATGTAAAAACATAATTAATATTATATTAAAATATTAGAAATGACACTTATTTTAAAATAATTTTTTCTTAAAGATAACACTTATTATGAGACAAAGAAAATATTAATTTAACCATGTATATTTATTTTAATTTTTACATTGTCTAATTTAGTCAAAATGATATTTTATGACTATTAACCACCCTATATGATAAAGTAAAGTTACTTTTTCTAAAGATCTAATCTCAGAAAATAATGACGAATTATAATATATTTTTTTAACCACTATAATTAAAACCTTTGTCTCTTAGGGGGGTTCCAAGATATTTTTGTAAGTTTGGTTCTTTGGGTTGACTATAAGACTAATTTGTGGTTTGAATTTAATCATATTTAAAAGAAATTACTCCTTTTTAATGATATATTTTGTGAAAATCAAACTCAAGTCTTTTGTTACAAACTTAACTTGTGTTGTCAACTGAACTTCATCCATTAAATAATTAATAAGTTTAATTGTCAACTAAGTTTTAATTAACAACGTAAATGTCATTTAATTACACTTTCGTTTAGGGTATATAAGTAGCTAAAAGAATGAGAGGTCCACTAACAAATAATAACAAAAAAAAGAAAATTAAACATACACACAAAAGCAAATATATTTATAACTCTCAACCATACTTCCACGTATAAAAGGAAACAAACAAAATACAAACCATATAAATTTACACAATCAAATTAAGGTGAGAAAAAAAATGAAAATCCAACCAGCGAATTTAATACATAGGAGTGACAAAACCTCAGAATTTGACCTCACAACTGGCGGGCTGAAACGCTCTCCTGGAAGTCAAAGGAACCTCAAGCTCGCATTTCGCCCTGCCCTTGGTGTCAGTACCTATGAAGTCACCAAGTCTGAACCTAATAGTAAAGTAAAGCCTCACGTCAATATCAAAAACCTCTTTTTTTTTATCTTCTTCGAAATCCTTAACTTGGTCGTGATCAAACACCATCACGTGCTGCCCCGTGAAAACCCCGCTCATGTTGTCCGTGCTCTTCGTGTATTGGCGGAACGAGTTCTGCCACGTCACCACGTCCGTGGACCCGAACCTGATGTCGTCGTAGGACACGTGACCCTCCACGTGGTCGTAGTAGATGTTGAGTCTCTTGTTGGGGTTTCGCGCGGTGAAGTTGAGGACGAGGTTGTAGCGGAGCGTGTTGTTGTCGGAGAGGTCGAACTGCGTGAGCCTCGCGTCGCTGACGTGAAACTTGAAGACGCGTGGCTGGACCACGGCCCAGAAGATGAAGATGACGAGGACAAGGAAGACGAAGATTGCAAGGAGAAGCTTCCAGAAGAAGCTGAAGATGCAGCAGCAGCACCTTCTTCCGCTGTGAGAGTGGTGACGTGGCGACTCCGCTGGAGGGATTGAGGGGCCGTAATACGCACCGTTTAGTTGGGGTTGCTTATCAGCCATATGATGTTGCAATGAAAATGCAAATAGATGTGTTTAATTAGAAGCCGGTGCATAAAGTAAAGAAGTGCGGTTTTGTGATGGAAGAAGGAAGAAGGGAAACGTATATATAAGATAATAAAGGGTATGCTTGCTTTTTGTTATGTTATTAAATTTTCCCTTGACGTTGAAGATCGTGTAGTTATCATAGAACTGTAGTAACTTGAGTTGACGGGTGCTAATACGAGTGTGGTAGGAAAGAACGAATGAGTGAATTGCCCGAAATCACAACGCGGTTGAAAATTCACCTAAGACGTGTACTTGTAGGGTACGGACATTGAATGATTGTTGCACTCACAAATATCACATTTGATATTTTTGGTCATAGTTATCTATTATTATGCCCACTAGACCTTGTCATCGTTGTCCATAGGGGTTTCCTCCCCAACTTGATATGAAGCATCTAACCACTTAACGCGTCATACAGGGTCTGCGATCCAAGTGGATTGAGTAAATGTGTGTGGGTACGAGACGAGGCATGGGGTTTTATTACCAAGTCTCGTAAGCAAGTTTCTTGAAGGTAGGGTATATACATAAGGATTATCTAATGAAAGGCAAATTCTATGTGCCTTCATATTTTACCATGTACTGGTATCATTTTTAGTAAATCATTAAATATGATTGCATTCACTTTTGTAATTTTCATTTTATAGGAAATATAGGATAGATAATGTAGTTTAATGTTTAAGTTCTTGTTTTTTTTTAATTACTAAATGACCTCTAGAGTCTAGATTGGTGTCCATCTATTTACACTTTATATTTTTTTCACTTTAATATTTTAAAAAATTGAAATAAATCTAGATAAAATTTTTAGCAATTAAAATTTTTAAAATACTGTTAAAATTGAATGGTAACTCATTTAATGATGTGATTTAATGTATAGATGATGTTTTTTTATTGATTTGAGATAAAAAAAAAAAAGTATTAGTACCCTCTTAAAATTGAAGGTATTGGAGCAATCACTACAGAGAATTATATCAAATATATTTTATTTAAAAATTAATATTAAATCAATTTTATATTTGTAATATAATATTTTTTTTTTTCTTTTTGCCAACCAGTATAAAACACACTTTGATAACTAAATCCGATTTTGAAAGTAAAATTTGAGAATATACGTTAAAATTTAGTTTAAAAATTTATCGTCTTTAATAGTATCACTCAGTTCGGGTCCGAATACAGTGAGTAAAAAGCAAAACAAAAAGGCTGATACATTATTAGGTCGATGAGGCTTAGACCACAATCTGAATGAGCCTATTGTAAATAGCATTTGACGGGACCTTCAAGTCAGTCCTCAATGTTAGCATATGGTATTCCAACCTATATTGATTATGCTATTTTCAAAAATTACAAAACTAAAACCAAATAATTAAATCTAGGTTTGCAAATCAAGCGTCCACAAGATGTCATGGTTTTTGAGCCACACTTGATCAAAACAATGGTTATAAGCCGAATATAGTGATGTAATTCGTTGGATGAAAATGGGCCCAATTGTAAGGGATCTGTATTTTCCATTATTCCTTTGTTTGTCAGATACTTATGATTGTATAAAATAATGTAGTTTTGTTCAGTATCTGGAACAGTGAGATAATTAATGGTGCGTCTTCAGCTTAAGAGAATCTACACAAAGTTTATGCCGGCATTCGCTTCCACTTCTCTCAACAAAATCATGATCAAATGAAAAAGAAAAAGAAAATAAGCAGAAAGGGATGAGAAGCTACTAGAAATGGAAGAAGACTATAAAATCAAAGAGGAAAACACCCCAAAGTGATAGAGCTTTCAAAATTGGACTGTCTTGACAAGCCGGTCAAATGGCTCACGGGACAAGTTATAAGAATGGTGGCTAAAAAAAATTGGGTCAATTTAGCCTAGTCTAGTGGGTCACAAAAAAAAACAACAACATGACTCATTCGAAATTCAAGTCAGGTTAATTTCATCATTTGGTTCATTGGCCCAAGTAAGGGTAGCCCATTTGATAGGTCCACAAAATGGTGTCATATATAGATAATTGGAAAAAGTAGAGAAATAAAGTAAACAAAAAAAATTCAAAGAAGAGAAAAGGGGAAATGATAAGGGAAATAACTATTTATAAACATTTTTACAAGGATAAAACCAACACTCACCTTCAAATTAAGGGGTAAAAATAATATCTCAATCATGACATGAAACTATATGGTTATTGTCATAATTGGTATAAGATTCGGGTCCAACATCTAATAAAAAATAACACACATTTCACAATTAGATGAATTATAATTTTAACCTGCAAAGAGATATAACTAAAATGACATCATAGAATAAAGACATGTCATTATTTCCTAAAAACCAAATATCTTGGTAAAGGAGTAGAAACTTAATATGCCAAATAACTAACTTGACCTAAAGAGATAAAAGTTAGATCAAACTACTAAGTTGAAATGTTGACCAACATCAATATCCAAGAAACCTAGGTATGAGACTATCATAATGTTCCTAGGTATAAGTCTACCTTATAAATACAACCAACATGAGTAATGCCAAATTATATAGTTTGATTACATATTTTTATCCTAAAAATTTATTATTAGAGTATTAAAGTGTCTTTATATATACCTAATTCATATCGTAAAAATTTAGTCATATTGAAAGGAAGTTTCAGTATCATCTCAACTCAAGTCTTAGTCAATGACAATCAAACCTTGACTAAATTAAGATCGAAGCAACTTAAATATTTTGAATACAATAAAATCATAGAACTAAAACTTGCAATTGCTACATGAAATATGAAAATTTGAAATTAAGTAGTAATTATAACTACAAAATAAGTAATGTGTGTATGCGCGTAGTTTTTTTAATTTTATATTATTTAGTTAAATGATAATGGTATTTTGAGATGAAAAATTGTGACACATAAAAAAGTTAATCTTATTTATATTATTATATATCGTAGACGATAGCATTCATGCTACAAGTAGCTTATAAATGGTAACAAAAAGCATAACAAAACTCCATTGACATTATAATTCAGTTACCATGTATATCTTCTCAAGCCTAGTTCTTCTGCTACTTTTTATAATAATTATGTACTTTTTTGCTTTGTGAATCAATTTTATATGCCATTTATAAAATACTTATAAGCCCAACATACAAAAACAAAAAAAACACAAAACAAAAAGGCCTAGAGAAAAATCTCATCTTTTAACTTCAAAGGTACAAATATTAGGTTGAAAAAGTTGCGCAGAAACTTTAGTCATTGGTCGAGAAATCAATAACTCATGATTGATTAGTTAGGCTTGTCCTGTTACACGGATGAGTAAAGATTCATCTGGGTTAGATGAAAAGGATATGCTTGGCAAGTGTCGTATATGTCAATTGTGGAGCGTCGTGAGTCGTCTTCACATGGCATGGTGCCGATTGTGATTTTTGACAAATCAAAAGAAGGTTCCTTTAAATTTTAACATTGTTGTCTGGATCGGACTGGCATGGTCTGTCGGTTAATTAAGCAATTAACCTCTGAATTAACTTTTTTCAATGTAATAATTGTGTTTTCAAGGTTGAACTGCATTAAACGAGTTAAAAGTAAAGTTGGATCGAGTTAAACTGGGTTAATTAATGTTAATTAAAGGTTGACGTGTTAACTTTTGTCCTGCAATGTTAAATGTCTTAAGTGTAAAAGCTTAGATTTATCACCTAAACTGAAAGTTTTTACAGTTTGGTTTCCGGTTAGGCTTTGAAAATATTGATTTGCACAATCTATAGCTAGTGCCGAGTGATGCACATGAAGCTGAGTATGTGTTGTGAATGACTTGAATGGTTCAATTTCCTTCTAAATTACTTAAATAGCCCACTAAACTTTAATGTAAGTATTAATTAAGAATAACAACATATTAGGAGAACATGACTTAGGTAAGTTGTATTTGTGGTATACAATCAATGTCATCTTTTAAAAGTAAGTTATATTTTCTAAATACAACTTATTTAGTTTTTCTCAAAAAGTCAAGTAGGTCATATTTAACTTACGTTATACATTGAAAAACGCATAAATCATATTTAGCGTGTAAAAATTAAGTCATATTTTTTTGTTAATAAGCGGCATATTATATATTTAAGATTTAAATAATTGTTTTAATTTTTTAGAACGTTATACTATTTTAATAAATTATTAAAAATATCACATTAGTCAAGTAAAATAGTCCTTGAGTTGAGTCATCTTAACTTTGATTTGATTAACGAATATGGAAGAAGATAAGGACAGCTCATTTATACACTTAATGGAAGGAAAGCTTTCTTTCATGATATTATTAGTAACCAATGTAGGTGTGGGAGTGTGAAAAGGACCACCACCAATCCACCATGCCGTGTGTGGATCAATATACACACCCACAATAATATTCCTCCAAAAGGCTCCACAACCACTTCAATAATTCACCTTTACCACTAAATCCGTTCTCATTACAGAAAAAAAATTGATTAACTTTTGCAAGAGGCTTTTCCTTGCTACCACCTTTATTCCAAATATCCCACAACAAAACCTTTTCTATCCAAAATAACATATACTATACACCAAAAGGAACCTGAAACTCAGTGCAGTTATATATCTCCAGCCGAATGAATATTCAATCTCTAACCTCAAGAAAATAAAAATAAAACCAATACAATTGCTAATAATACTAAAAGTGGTCCAATTCGTGATAAAAATCGAAAGCGAGATGGAATATGGCTTGTGAATATACACACTTGTACCAATACAATAAAATAAGCAACAGGGAATAAAGAAATGTCCAAAAGGCGGGTAGTAAAAGAAAACAAGGCAAAAAAACGCGAATCCCACAAGAATATTATTGAGAAAACGAAAGATAATGACACCGGGTCGATGCTTCATCACACTCTCATTTGATATCTAAATTGAAACATGAAATTTTTATTGCCATCGTAGCTCAATTACATTTAATCTCCATGTTGTATCTTGTAATTTTGCTATATCTGTGACTCTTTCGTCTGTTTCACATTTCTATAGCAAAACGTAAAATACAAACATCTAGCGACCAATTCATACACAAGTTACGTACAAGTACAATAACAACAGTGGAAGAAGAATTGAAAGGTATAAAAATACAATGGATTGGAGTAGAGAGTATATATATCAATGAGAATTACTAACAAGATATTTTTAACACACTCTTTTTAATACATTTTTTTATTATTAAGAAGTTATTGAAAATAATAAAATTATAAATAAAGTATTCCATTAGCTTGAAATATTTTCAATAAATTTTAATACTGCAAGAAGATCCAAATCAGTGACAAAACATTTTATAATTTTTGAAAAATTCATCACTAAAATTGTGTGACGTTAGAAGTAGTGATGAAAATCAAGTACATCAATGGATTCAGTCACTAATTCGTTGATTTAGAGTGTGATCAAGAAAAAAAAATGTATTTAAAAAAGTGTGTTAAAAAATATATAGCTAGCATTTCTCTTTTTATTAAGTTAAGTTCAGACACTAACGGAGCACCGTTGGATAATCTGAAACTTGATGGCGTTTTGTCCGACGACTATTCCGTTGCTGCGGGGGCCGAAGGAGATGAAAGCCGGACAGCGGACGTAGAGGTGGTAGCGGCCGGTGATGAAGGAGCCGACCTTCCAACGGACCCTTCCGTCGGCTCTGATGTTAACGAGGACGTTACCGTTAGCCTGGTCCTGGCTGAGGGCGAGGAAGTTGAAGGGCGCGACGGGGACGTCGGTGCCGTAAACAAACGGAGACCAAACGTTGACCTCTTTGTGGCCCTGGTAGGTCGGAGGGATGGCAGTGCGGTAGGTGATCTGTTGGTTCTGGTAAGTGGCGTAGGTTTCGAGGCGGTCGTAGTAGACTCCGATGCGCTCGTTCGGGTTGCGCGATATAAGCGTGACCTGAAAATTCGATGTTAAGAAGTTCGGTGTTGTGGCGTTGAAGGCGTAAACGGTGACGTCTTGGAGAATAAAGGTGGGTTTGGTGGGTCTAAGAATTGCCCATATTAAGAGGATTGTGACCAGAACAATGAAGAGGAACACCACTATGCACCAGAAAACTTGCCGGAAGATCTTCCTCTTCTTTCCCTTGTGGTGCTTGCACTCCTTTTCCGACATGGTCTTATGTTGTTAGCTTCAGAGTGTTGTGGTGTGTGTGTTTTATGGTAACAAAGAAGAAAAGAACAACTGGGATATTATTAATTTGTAGATGGTGGGTGTGAAGGAATTGGGAGGTTCCGTGTGGTGGACGCTTCTAAGAAATGTGTGTGTTGTGGGCGCGTTTGGTGTTGATTTATTTGCAAGGTAAACTGTTGTATTCGGAGGATGTGATAAGATCGTGCTATGTTGTGTAGAGTTAGGATGGTATTTGAATGGTGGAGGCTGCTTTTGGTTGTTGAGCTTAATTCAGCAAAGAGTAATGATACTCCAAAATACATCTAATATTTTTTAAACATCCCATTCACCTTAAATTATTAAAATAAAATATTAATTATCACTTGTTCGTAATTTTAAAAACTTGATTTATGTTATGTAAAGATTAATTAAAAATATAAATTCTTCGTTTATATTTCTTTTACTTTTCACATAAAGTATATATTACATCTACTACTCATTTCCCTCTAAGTGTATATTAGCACATGGGGTGTGTACGAAACATTTCCCTTCACCAAATTACTTTTTTGTTATTTCATTAGAACTGTGTGAATATGGGAACTGTGAGTTTGGTCATTTCGTGTGTCCCACTACTTATGCAAAACAAAAGCACAATGTTGATTAAGTTTAATCTGCTAGTTTTGTTATTTTCTGTTACGAGTGCTTCTTTCTTGCTATAATGTGTGGAGAGGATCTAATTTGTACTGTGCATCACGCCTTTACATTTAGTACCCACTTGTAGACATACGTCGCTAATGACAGTTCATTATTGGAAACTTACGAACGTAACTTTTATATAAAACAATTTTTTTTTATATTATCTATTTAGTTTATTATATTTTAGGGGTTTCATCACGTGGGTGTGAAAATTAACGTTTGAAAAGTTTGTGTCCAGAAAATTGTTTCTTGCGTTCCGCCACTAAATTGTTTCCCACAAAATAAGGTGATAAATTAAATAATTGGGACATATATAATAATATGTCGGTTCTTTTTTTATAGATTAAAAAAATGTTTTCACACCAAGCTAACAGTATTAAAATTTATTAATTGTATGATGTTTTTTTTATTTTTTTATTATTTAAAAGATTTTAAAAAACTGTTCATAAATAAGAACATAAAAATAAATATTTTTTAGAAAACATTATTAAATAAAATAAAAATAATTAAAATTTATTTATATTTTAAAAAATTAGTTGTTTTTTTTTACCCATATATTTCATCTAGCTTTTCACAAATTACAATCACAGTAGATATACTAATATTTATTACTAGAGATAATTTTAGATTTTGATATTTATACACCATTTATATTTTCGCTCAGACTTTCAACTTAGAAAAGTAAAATTTTAAAAAAATGTGTAATTTTTTAATTTAAAAAGTAATGTAAAAATTGTGATGATAATAATATATAAAATCATTATTGGATGATTTATAGTTCTGAGCAATTAGACAGCAATTGATGTTACTTAAAGAACTTATACTAATCATAAGTGAAGGTGTATATTCTACGCTTTTACTTGTTAATGACGTCCACTCGTCACTCGTCCATTTCCACTGTGACATGGGTTTTGTTGATGTTTGATGCTCGTCAAGTCAACAAAGGGGTGCTTTAGTTTTGAGTGTTGATTAATCTTCACTCTATTTTTGGGTGGATAGATGATAGAAAAGAGGTGGAGAAAGAAAGTATAAATTTTTTTGGGTACATATAGAAAGTATAAGTTTGATATATAATATTAGATAAACAAAAAAGAAGAAGAAATTAATTAATGACGTGAAAGTGGGACGGAAAAAAAAAGAAGAAGATATACAGATATTATACTTTTCCCCTACTTTTTGTTAATCTAACTCACAAAGGCACAAAAAGGCAAAAATGTGAGAGCTTTTAAAACTATGAATCAGCTTCCATGAATTGACACAGTAAAAGATACATATGTTAGTTTACAAACGCATTATCTTATAGTTCTATAATTTATACTATTTAATTACATTTATATTTTTCTTATTTTCCAAATATTTAAATTTTAATTTGCATAAAAACAAATGTGAAAGTATAATTGTAAATATAAATTTAACAGACACGTGCTATTAGAACAAAAAATTTCACACTAATAATTAATAAAAAATATTATTAACATAAGGTTAAAAATAATTATCATAAAAGTAAAATTATTTATCATATATATATATATATATATATATATATAACAATTTATAATAGAATAATAATAGTGTAAAAAGCATTTACACTATCCCTCTATCAGTATTATTTACTGCATATATAACTAGCATTTTTTTCTTTGAAAATGGATCGGATCAAATTTTACAACAAAAGATTAAATTAACACTTTCTTTCCAAATATATTTACCTGATGGCCTTTTCAACATGATAATGCTTCTTTCACGTCACCAAGTAGTGGACAAAATTATAATACAAATATACAAAATATGAGATAAGATTAATCATAATAAAATGATAATTATCTCGTTATGTCTTTGGAGTCCCATGACGTGTTTCGAGAATGATCATCGCTGCTTTCAGATCACTGTTTAATGGGTGATTGGGAAGAACACCTTCATGCGACACGTTTGGTGCTTAGTACACTATGCCCCACTTACAACGACTGAAGCTATCAGTTCAGACACACCCACGCAGTTTTTATTCGATAAATTACTTTTTACAATAAAAATATACGAAAATGTATATAATTGTAAGAAAAGAAAAGTTATACTGACAGACAACATGTATAATAAGTTAATTGATTTGTATAATAATTATTTTAAATATTATATTAATAGTTAATTATATTTAAATGACTGTACTATCAATGCAATGCATGATCGTTAAATTTTTATAAAAATATAACAAATACAAGATAAAATAAATAATATAATATAATAAAGAAAAATAAAAATTTCATAAAACTATATTTGATGAATAGTATAATTCTCGTGGTTTCTTTTGTATTATTTTAATGAGGTTTAAGAATATACTTGGCTGCACGAATGCATCTATTTAATAAACGAATCTATTTCACGAAAAGAAATCAATTTCAATTTCCATGAATTTAATTCTGTTTGTGTAATCTGTGCGGCCAAACAGAAATTCCTTTGGTTTTATAATTCTGTATACCAGAAACCAAACCAGACACAGGCAAAAGCTTAATTAATTTAGGTTACAAGGTGTTACACATCCTCCTCTTGTACTGTATTCCAATTGAGGCTTAAAATGTTTTATTTTAATTGAAAATTTGAAGGTCATTTTTTGCATTTATAGTGTCCTTTCAATATTTAAATTGTTCATATCTCAGTCCTTTTTTTTAAGCTCAAGATTCTCAATATCTGAAAAACACTTTAAATTTAAATATATTTTGAATCCTTATATAATAAGTAAATTTTGATTTTAATTTTTATAGTAGTTTTTTTAGTTTTATTCCTTCAAAATATATACAAAATCAATGTTTTTATCAATGTGAAATGACTACATTTTCATTTTGATTCCCATAAAAAATTGATTTTATCCTTTGAAAATCTGAAGTTTCTCCTTTTTTTTCCATATCATTCACTTTTAGATAAATAAATAATAATTATTTTAAAAATATAAAAAATATTGACTAATATCATCTAATATGATTGTTTCGCCGTCTATTAAATACATAGATATTTAACTAGTATCATATGATCTTGGAGACTAAAAATAAATATTTTAAATTTTTACAACTAAAAATAAATATTTTAAATTTTTACAACTAAAAATAAAAAATTATAAAGATAAAAATAAAATTCACTCATGTTATCAAAATTAAACATTATATTTAATATAATTTTAATTATTTTGTGTTAACTAATAATTTCAAGGACAAAACACTTTTAGCATTTTTTTACGGTTCACAAGACTCAAACTATATTTTGATTAGGTACAATTAAACTCAAAATCGGTTGAATTAATATACATTATATTAGATAGAAAAATGAAAAAACAAAAATTTGCAAAAAGGAAAAAACTCATCTTAATTGAATTTTTAGGGTTCTATATCCTTCATAAAAGGGTGACCAGGTAGTAGTTTTTGAGCTTTTACTCCCTTTAAGAGTCATAAAAAGAAAAAGAAAATGTTGAAATGGCTAAGTAACATGGAATATTATTTTTTTATACGTAAAAATCAACAAATATCATATATTTATAACAACTCACATAAATTTTTTAATTAACTGAGGGACACTCCTTATTATGATAATGGGATTTAATATTTCATTATGATAACTTTATTAATCATAAATTAACCGTCTTTCTTTTTGAAACTCTTTTGTTAAAAAAATTAAAAATAACTAGAGACGCATATAGACCAATGCATTAAAATAATTGATTAATAATTATCCGAACTAGCTTCTAATTTAGCCAGATAGTAAGCACACTAATTTCTCTCTCTAGACATATGATTTAAATCAAATCTCCACGTTGTATTATAACAGAAAGCTCATTATAGTGTTTAGAAGTGATGATGAAAAGCCACGTGATTTGCAAACAATTATTAATCAATTATTTTATTACAAACTTGACTGATATAGATATCTTTATTAATCAATTAATTTTGAAACATTTAATTTTTTTTATCTAAATAGAAATAAAAAAAAATTATATTATAATATTTAATAAGAATTTATTTATCTTTTTAGATACTATATTATAATTATTTATTTGTATTTATTATTAATAAAAATTTTGTTAGATAAAATAAATAACTTTTTTCTAACATAAAAATATTTTATTCATAATAAATATTAATTACTATTTCATTATTTAATATTTATTATACTTTATTTTCAACATAAAATTTTATATTTCAATTTATTATCATATCATTTGTGTCTATTATATATAAATAATGAATTCTAATTTGAGTTATGTATTTTTCAAAAGTTAATTTTTTTTAATTCAAACAATATATTATTTCCATTTTATATCAATTTATAATTTTGAGTATTATGTCAATAAAAAATTAAATATTTTTTAACTGAAGGTAATGTATAATATTATTATAATTAATTAATATATTTTACTCTTTAATTATAATGTCTATAACATCTACATATTTTATATATTTGATAATAATATATAATTTTAATATATACATGTAATAATAAT
>JAMLFT010008427.1:0-13711 GCA_026544285.1 Pachyrhizus erosus | reverse complement strand
TGTGAAATTGAAAATTTTACACTATATTTTACATAAAACTTACTTTCAAAATGAAAAATATTAAAAAATATTTATTTTATTTTAAAATATTATTAAATATTATATATTTTACTAACATCAATCCAAATTATAATATTACCTTACTAACTAAATATAATGACATAAAATTGATGTTATCTATTGTGAGATTGAGAAAAACTTAAAGTTTGATCCTTTATTTTTTAAAACTAATAACCATTTTTTAAGAATAGTTAAAGTGACAAAATAAGAAAAAGAAATGAATGTAGTTAATAAAATTAGAACAAATATATGTGAGAATAAATTAGTTTTAGTATTTGTATAATGCACAAGGACAAAAAAAATATTTATTAATGTTTACTCCTTTAGTCTTAAAATAAGTATTATTTTAATTTTTTTTATAGGGATAAAAAAAGTTAATAAATATAAGAAAGAATAAAAATTTTATAAAATTAACCTTATCATTATTAATTTATTTTTATTTTTTGTTATACATTATTAGGGATATAAATAATAATTAATATTGTATCAAAAAATTAAAAATGATACTTATTTTTAAATATATTTTTTTATTTAAGATGACACTTATTATAAAACATAAAAAATATTATAAATATTATTTTAATAATACATCTTTGTTAGCATTAATAAAAAATTAAATTAAAACTACTATTAAAAATAATTTGATATCAAATTGAGGACATTGATATCGTCTATGTTATAAATAATGTCTAATTTTATTATATTTATAAATGAGACAAATAAGTTGGACAATACCATCGATATTTTCTATAATTGAGCAAGTGAAAAAGTTAATTAAATTTGAAAACTAAAATGACACCATTACCCATTATTTTAAATTATTCTGACATAAAAAATGAGTTTTGGCTCAAAAGAAAATGGGGGAAATGATAACTTACACATTATCTTATATCTGGCCAAGTACTATATCAGCTATGACTAAGAGCTTTGCATGGATATTACCAAAGGAATATATATATATATATATATATATCCTTGAATGGCTAGCGAAACTATGAACGACTTCAAGAACTGAATGGTTTTTTGTGTTGAAAACGAAATTATTTCTGATATTCCAAATGAACCAAACAGTGATCCCATCACGAAGATCAGGTTCCATAATATTCAGGTTTCCTACCATTTCTTTGATAGATTAGTTTGTAGCTAATTAGATAAGCCCGTGACAAAAAAACTACTCCACCGGGAAAGAATGTTGTTTTATACATACATGTACCTTGTTACAAGTCTCAACAATTAAATGTTTCACTCTGTTCTTATGGAAACCAATCATAATACAATACATTGATACAAATTACAAAATCATTTCAAATAGTTCAATAAAAGCCATGTCAACTATGGCCATGCCTATGGTATCTAGCTCATGCCTCGTGTGGTTATGTTCATCCTCGACTTTGTTCAAAACATATATATAAGTTTCACCTAAATGTTCTTTCATTTCAATGAAAGAAAGGAATGGAACTCTACGATCTCCCTACTTCCTCCTATTTAGCGAGAAAGCAATAAATGAAATACGTTGGACAGAAAATAATTGGTCTTCCTAGACCGAAAATAATAGACAGATTCTGATTCCCTAAACCATCTTACCAATGCATTCTGCAATGCATTTATAAGCAAGAAGAGGTGACTAAACTGTGACAGAGCCTATATCTGAGCAACAAGGAGTTCGTTCCACGTATCTGGAATTCCTGGTAGGCACCAATGCAAACAGTCACTCGAATTAAGAGTTCCTCTAAAAGTGTACCGTGACATGTGAGCCTCGTCCCTCAATTGTGAAAGAGCGGTTATATCCAGTATCTTAATCTTTGTACCCTTCAATGCACCTTCGATAGTAGGATCACTAGATCCTTCCTGCATGACCTCACGTCCATTGGTTAATGGGATAGTGTTATCACAGCTTCCACCAGTGTTCCAATCCCCATTGAAGAAATGTCTAGGTGATATAGTCCTAAAGAAAGCTCTGAGCCGAGGATGTGAGACAAGTTGCAAATCAAGCCATCTGACTACACTAAAGATTGTTAAGTTTTTGGCATTTGCAATTTCTGCGATCTTTCTGTCTTCATTTGGCTTTCCATTAACATGCATTACCCACCTGTTTGCGTTAAGCTTCCCCCGGTTCCAGTGGTGTCCTGTATTAAGAACCAAAACATCAAAGCGATGGAGGAACCGTCTCATGAAAGCTGGGGGTCGATCTAAATGCATTGCAACATTGGTCAGTTTGTCCGTGATGTTAAGAGGCTGCAGATCACATAAGCTAGCTGACCAATAATATAAGATGGTGGTATTAGTCTTGAGAAATCTGTAAGCCCAGCCATCCGGACGAATAGCTCCACGTGGTTTTACCAGACCGTATTCCCATCCCACATTTTGAACCTCTGGGCTCTCTTCTCCACCAGTTGCCATACACATCAGAGATTGAAATTGTTGCCGGCCCAACGAATCTCCTATGAATGCAATTGTTTTGTCCTGCATCCTACATTCCACATCAGTATTAAACACCACTGACTAAATACTATCTAAATTGAAATTCATGTACTTCTGTTATATTATTTAACCAAAAGGAAAACAGAAGAAAATTAAGACAAAAAGATTAGAAGTTTTGATTTAACAAAACACAAAAAGTACCAATTCAGTAAAAATCAAAATGCAAATTAAAATGATGCAAGGTAATTTATGTTGACATAAAATTGGAAAATCTTAAGCTCCTTGATAGACAAACCATTTAATAAACATAGCAGCCAGATAATAATCTTATTGAAAGATGTATGTGGTATTAACAACTAGATCAAAGAAAAGAAAGGATTATACCTACTTTCTCAAAAATGCAGACCGATTAAACTCTTGCATATCACAATTTTCTGGCTGCCAGCGATATCCCTCAAATGAGAAATCTGGTCGTTGTGTCATTCTACATGACCACATTGTGGACAACCACTGCTTACAGCTGAATCCAGAATACAATGGTCTCCTGCTGTCTGCAACCCACTTACCCTTGGCATAATTACAAACTGCAAAGGAGAAATCCAATCAATACTAAATCCAACCAGTGAACTTCATTGAAGAATAAAGTTACAAGGTTTAAGCATGTTGAACCCGGAAAAGACATATAATCTGCAGACTATCTGCTTTTTTTTCAGGGGCATTAATTGGAAGACTATGGCCAATGTCCATGCCAAGGTCACCAGTTAGTAAGTCTAGATTGTACTAATAAACATGTCGCTACAAAGATGGTACTCCCCAGACTAAGAAACCAAGAGAACTCTTCTGGTAGGATAATCCTTTAGTAAATAAATCTAGAGTGTTCTTTTAGGGGGAGAATGTTCTTGCAAGTCAAGTTTCAGATATTCTAAGAAATAATATCTGTAATCAATTATACAAAAAATTTGAACATAAGACACCTAAAGAGTATTCACCTATTCATAACCCAAAGAAAATAAAATCTAGAAATTCTGATCAAATATAAAAGTCTAGACAATTAAACATGAAATTCAAAAAATAATGAAAGATCTTTTAATAAGAGGAAATTCTACATTCTATAATAACATAATTTTCCAATAACACAATAGTTATTCCATATGCTTATCCATTTTGCATTAGGAAGAGTTTGTTCTTTTTCAAAATCTCAAAACACTTCCATAAACTATATGGAGTTATATAACAAAGTTTAAGATTTGAAAGTAGAATTCAACTTCTAGGTTGAGGTTGTAAAAATTCACGGAGGATGATTATCACTTATGAAGATGTAAAATCATAATCATGATGATGAAAGTAATACTTACTTACTACATAACTTCAGCAAGGGAAAGAAGAAAAACAATTGCCCTAGTCAAACAACTTATGATTCCCAAGGAAATAAACAATTTAAAAGAGAATATCAAGTTACAGAATTGAAGTGTTGGAAAAGAAACCATCTTATGTTGTTATTATCTGCAAGTTGAATTTAATGTAAGCAATAAATTCAAAGAGAATAACAAATTTTAATACATTAGAATGCTTGAAGAGAAACCTTCTTATGTCATTATTATCTTCAACTTGAATTCTACTTGAGCAAGTACTAATAGTGAAATAGCTAGTAAAATGTGACTTATCCGAAAAGTTTGTGATAGGGACTTGGGTCTTATGGGATACCTAAATCTCACATCAAGTAGTATGAGATACTCAATGCAATATTTATTTGACTTGGTTCTCGCCCTTGAAAGTTAGCTTTTCAGGTAGGGTTCCTCGAATGCTTATCAATCATATTAGAGCTGATTGCCTATGTTAAAAAAGGACTACCTAGAGAGGTGCTAACAAGAAAGACTGGTGAAGCATCATAAAGTGAAGCTGCCAGGATGTCAACTCTCAGGGCCGGTGTCATGATAGGGATTTGGGTATTGTGGGGTGTCTAAGTCCACATCAAGTTGTATAGAATGCTCAGTGGAATATTTAAGTGGCTAGGTTCTCCCCCCTTGACAGCTAGCTTTAAAGGGACGGTTCCTCAAGTGCTCGAGTGCTTATCACTTATCAGTTTGACAGCAGGGGTACCAGAATCCATTAGCATGCTTATTGACTCTAGGGTGGACGAGGGGACCCCATCACTTTGTCTTATTAACAACCACCCTTTTTTTTTCTGAAAGGTAAAAACAATAGCAAAATTCTGTCTTTTCTTTGTGGGTATAGTGTAGCAGCAGCAACTTGTTGGTCAAATGAGCTGTTCGACCACGTTGTATGAAACAATTACATAAAGATAATATCCCAAAAACCAACAGGTATAGCAGAACAACAATGATAATAGAGATGCACTCATAGAGTAGCAGCAAAAAGTAGTTGTAATGAATTTAAGAACAGAACAAAAAAAAATTCTACCTCCACTTCTGGAATAAGACATGACGTTTTGATTATATTGAGTTTCTGGAGATTCTGCAGGAATAGAATCTACAGCTGCCACATCCTTGGTATCAAGTTGAAGTTTTGTTCCATTTTCTGTGATGGGGGTTGTGGATGTTTCCCCACCCTTTTCCAGCGTTGGAGTTCCTTTGCCTGTGGAAGGTGTGACATTTTGATTGTATTGAGTTTCTGGAGACTCTGCAGGTATAGAATCTACAGCTGCCACACCCTCGGTATCAAGTTGAAGTTTTGTTCCATTTTCCGTGATAGGGGTTATGGATTTTTCCACACCCTTTTCCAGTGTTGCAGTTCCCACTGATTCAATTGGGGCTTCCACGGGAAATTCTATGCAGATGTGTTTATAGAAAAAATCCTCAGCATACAGTTAATAACACAAAATAGCAGGTTACCGAAATGGTCATTGCAAAACACAAACAGAAAATGGTAACAAAATCAACAAGTAAGCATCAACTAATTATTAGTCAATAGAACAGTGAGAAACAGATCCTATATGAGGTAAAAGAATTGCAAATGTCAAACTTGTTCACCATTGCATTAGGGAAATTGATGTATAGTTGTATACACATGCAATTAAAAGTGTTTATATTCTACCACGAAATTCAGTAGGGCCAAAAGCAATAATTATTTTGTAAGTTATGTTTCGTCATATGGAGATATCAAGATCTGTATCAATGAGTCTAGGTTCAAGCACATACAACAAGATGGTCATATCAGATTCAAAGTATTGATATTAATATTTGAACATGCTAAAAAAATACAGATATAAACATTCCTCCTTGTAAGATCTTCCGTTTCTATCAAAGAAGTTTATCTACTGTTGGAGCAGCTTCCCTTTTAGATTTTGTTGAAATACAGCATAAATTGTTTTTAAACTCAAAAGCACTTTGCACCAAGGCACAAAAGAGAGAGAGAGAGAGAAACAGTTACTGTCATTATGTATATCCCTGGCTGGAATACAAACCTGAAGGTAAGTGGTACCATTCTTGAGCTGATCTTAAAGTCATGGCTATTGCTGGATTTCTCTCCCATGTCCACAGTAACGTGGTAAAAATAACAAGAGTAACCAGAGCCAGGGAAATATGCCTCCCTCTAAAGCTATAACTATTTCCCCCTTTCATTTGTGCTTAAAAGCTTCTCCAAATACAGATCTTTGACTCTGTCTATACGTTCAGGAAATATCCATCACACAATATCTCCAGAAATTCTTGTTCCAGAGGCTTATCTGTGTAAGTATAAGAATGAATGGATCAAAAAGACAAATAAAGACATGAAAAATAAAAATATATGGAGCTGGACTCCAGTGTCCAGGAAAAGAAGTTTATATGTCTATTCATTTTATCTTCCTTTCCTACCAAACAACCTAAAAATCATCTTACTTTCCACTTCTTTTCCTTCCTTCCCTTTTCTTTCTTAAATCAAACACACCCTTTATGTTTCCTTGCCAATGTTTACATGCAAAATCATGTTACTTTAAAGTACAAACCAAAAGCCCCACTAAGTGCCAAGTCCAATCTCACCCCCCAAAAGAAAAAAACAAAAATTGTGTTTGCATTCATAATAAGCCAAACAAACAAGTAACAGTCACTTCTTTAGAAGCTAGAACCGCATTTCATCTTCCACTAACACATATTCACATTCACAATCACACTCCACACACACAAACACACGCCTCTGTCATGCACACACTCAACCGATAACAGCTGCCAATTGGGCTGGGTCCAAACTTTCCCTTAGAACAGAATCATATTATTACACCAAAAATGGGTTTTATTTTCATCAAGCCAAAATCAGAGTGTGGATATATATTAACAGAGGCCAGACCAGGCACGTATCATGAAAAAATCAAACAATATGTCCATTAATATTTCAACAAGATCTCCAATCTTCCAAAATAAATGCCCAATTGATGTATGCATATTCACAGCATCTATATTACCATATAAACCGTTTATCCCTGCTAATGATGACAACTGAACGAGAAGCGCATAAATGTACATAATTGCATCACAGACCTTCAAATTCACATGCTCTACTCTTAATTTATTACTGAAATTGAAGGTATAAAAATGAGGCAAAGTGTATGCAAGTGCAAGTAATAATAATAATAAAAAGGCAACGGCATAAGAACCTGTGATAGTTGATTAGTTGCTGGTGCGACTCGATTAGATTGCGTCAGATTTTTTACAATTGCAGATCCACTGGTTCTGTGAATGGAAAAGACGCAGTTAGCCCTGAACTTGAAGAGGAAGAAGATGGTGATGATGATGCTACTACTACTGGTTCTGTTTCATTATTCATGACACCGCCAGGGATCCAATTAGAAGATGCCTTGTTTCGTTGATGAGGGATATTTCTGTCATTTCGGAAATAAAGGAGGGTAGTATGTGGAATCATGGTTTTGTATGATGATTAGTTTTTTTCACCTGAGATTCGGTGGCGTGAAAACAAACGCTAATGTGGAGCAGCATGTTCAAGAATCAAAAGAATAAGTCTGGATCTTGACGCCTAAACAAATAGCAATACCACTAATCATTACTATTTCTATGCTTAAATTTATTTACTAACATATTTTAGACTATAACAGTAAGATACTTGACGCGAAAAAAATATATATAAGTATCACTAAGAAGTACGGATTTTTAGGAAATACAAATATAAAATAAGTCTACATTAAACAAAGAATGAATATTTTGAATGGAGAATATGATCGACCATACCTCTATTTGAGACAAAGGATAACATATTTATTACATTCTTGTATTAAGAGTATAAATAAATTCAGCCATTATTTCTTTTTTATTTACATTTATAAGAAAATTCTATTATGTTTGTTTGTTTATTAAAAAGTCTAAGATTTTTTTATTTATTCTTTCAAAAAAATATTTTTATTTATTATTTTTTCAATTGTTATTTTTCATCCATTTTCAAATATTTTTTATATTTATCAATAATTAGATAAAAAATAATATTTAAAATTTTATGAGAAATAAAAAAATTTAAACGGGAATATTATTACTATTTTTATTTATGTATTATCTTTTAAATTAGAAAAATACAAAGAAACATAAGGAACAGTATATTATTTGAGTTTCAATTATTAAATGTTTAAGTAAATTTATTTATTTGAATAAATAAATAAAATTAAGTTGAAGTTTAGGTTTGTTTAAAGGAAATAAATTTAAAATAGGATTTCAGTTTGTGCTTTGCATAAATTAAATATTTATTTTTATATAAGATTTAATTATTCATTTTATATTTCAGCTATCATCATTTTATAAATTTATTATTTATTTTTTATATTTTATCATCATATTTTTAAATTTTTGTGCATTTTATTATCATGTTGATAACAAAATGACATCATTTTTAAGGAAATGTTAACATTTCTTTAAACATTTAAAGGATTGTTAAAATACATAAAAATTAAAAAAAAACAATGGTAAAACACTAAAAAATACTTAAATGGTAAAATTTATAAAATGATGATAATTAATTATAAAATATAAAATTAAATCATAAATATAATTTTAATTCATGATAAATAAATATTTTTAACTTATTATTATATCATAATGAAAAATCATTATAAAAATATTTTAAAATATATGTTATATTTTTTATTTATAATAAATTTTTAAATTGTATTATAGGGTTATTTTAAAATTAAAACAGATAGGTGATAAAAAAAATCAAATATACGTGTAAAAATAAAAGAAATATAGTTTGAGATGATTGAACGAAAAATCTTTTTGACTAGTTGCAAATAAGATATATGAAGTGTACATTTCAATAAAAGAATATGAAGTCTAAAACTTTTTAATTAAAAATATATATATTACTGTTCAAATTAGGAGTTATAATATGAAAATAAATTACATAAATATAATATTATTGTTTTGTCTGATTTAAAAAAGAAAACGAAAAGGAAGAAGATAAATAGAAAGAAAGAATACGTGTAGAAAAATATATTAGTGAAAAAAAGGTGATATGAAAAAATATGATCAAAAGTGAATTTGCTTTATTTTAACATTTGTTCTTGATAAGGTATTGATAATAATGAGTTGTAGATGAAGGTAAAAATACTTTAGTAAAGACAACAAAATATATTTATTTGTTTAGCTTGAAAACGTATTTTCTAACTTTTTAGTTTTATTTTTTAAAATGATTTTTATTTTCAAAATTTTAAGATTTAGAAAATATATTTATTTTTAACTTTTTATTTTTTTATTTTTTTAAACTTTGTTCCCTTGAACAACTGGTTTAAAGTAATTTTGCACGGACCTTTAAAATGCAACTGAAAGTATGCTAGCATAGGAAGTAAAAAAAATATAGTTTTCTTTATTATTTTTCTCCTTCTCACTCAACAAATAAAGTAATCACCAAAAACAAAAGAAACAAACATGATACTTTTGGATGTGGCAACAAAACAATAACATATTTATGATGTTAAGATTGTTTGCCAAGCTTTTCTCATTTTTTATAGATTTTTTTAATAAAATAAGCTATAAAAATCATCAATGAGTCTAACAATTTAATTAGATGTTAATTATTTAATAATAGATTATCATCAATTTACTAAACTTGATGTTAGGCCAGGTTTATTTTTTTCCATTGAGTTTGGTCACACCTGTATTTTTCTTTATAATGAATTTGGATGATCATCACTCATTGTTAGATAAAAAAAAATGATTTATACTATCTACTACAGATAAAAGTTTATATACTTATGATAGTTTGCATACTAGTTAATTAAATTCAATGACAAATTTATGTGTGCATCTACATCTCTTTGCCTTAAAAATTACATATAAATGTCTAAAAAATATATATTTTGTTCTCTAAAAATTTGTGTATTTAGATATTTAACTTTAAATTTTCATTTATTTCATTATAATAATTATTAATTTTTATTTCTTAAATAGATTATTCCCTGTGAATTAGGGTTCTATATCTATCATTAATTAAACTTCTATCATTATCTCTCTCTTGGTGGCTTAGTTTACGCTACATGGTAAAAATATTTTTGAATATAAAAAAAAAGTACTTTTGAGTGGTTAAGATGTATTATAGAAAGTTGGTGTAAAGACTATTAAAGAAAATATAAAAAAAGTGTATGTTTAAATTAAAGTTGGAAAAACTTAATTTTGTAACTTTAGACTAAATAATTGAAATGTCTACATTTGGGGTGAGATGCCAACTCTTAAGAAAATGAAAACATAAACAAAAATATAAAAATATTGCAAGGTTCTCTAATCAATATAAAATATTTTAAATTAGAATTATTTTTGTTCTTTTAAAACTTTTGAAAAAGTGAACTTTGTGTTTTGTACTAAAAATCTTTGACAATGAACTTAAAGGATGATTTTTTGTGGCTATTGAAAGTTTTTGCTCGTCAATAATTAAAAGAATTCACCTATGATAAGTAAGAATGCATGACTCATAACGTTGAATAATAGGTTTATATAATCATTAACTTTATTTTTTGGCAGTAAATACAATTATCAACGTAATTGTTTCATTTATAAATGTTTAGAAAGATATTAGTTAGGTGTTATGTGATTTAAATGATTTACTATTTTTTTTGTCAAATATTGACTTTTCTAATAAGCGTTTCCTACATCATAAGAGTAATATGCTTTATAATTTTGTGAGTCATCATTAAACCAATTTCTACTTTAGAATAATATTTAAATAATTTGTATACCTTTGTGTTATCTTTGGGTTTTAAAAAATATATATTTAAATCATTATTTAACATAAACTAAAGTCATATTCTAGTTTGACCTTAAGCTCGATAAAGTTCTAATAACTTAAGACTAATTTAGCCTAATTTTTCATACACTTTGACTCACCCTTTTCCAACACTTTGGACAACTAAGGTTTATCCTGCAATGAAGAATTTGGACTACTAATCTTATGACAAATATTGATATTGTTTTCTGTTCAAGAGCAATATCCTCATCATATTTTCTAAAACTACTTATTGAAGTAACATTAGTGACCCTTCATGTTTAGAAATCAATCTAAAGTTGCTAATGGATCCTAATCCTTTCACCATTATTCCATTTAGTCCTTTCACCCTATTTCTATAAAGGTGTTTCTAGTTATTGTTAATGCACTTTTTATCACTATTAAAATAGTTAAAGAACAAGAAATAACAAAAACTATGTCTTTGTACATGTTTATCAAACAATTACTTTGGATATTTTTTCAAAAAAATCTCTCCAAAATAATAACATAAAAGTAATTATTATAAATTAAATAAAACAAAATTATATATTACTCTATCAATGTTTATTGCCTTCATTTAATATTAAAACTTTAATATCTCAACACAAAACTTGCACGTTGACTTTACATAATAAAGAGAAAAGTTTGTGGGTTAGATTGATTTAGGTTTAGGAGTGTACCCTTTAAGTTTAATATTTAACTCAAATGGCCTTTCAAGTTACTATGTTTTCTAAGCTTGAGGTTGGAAACTTTTGTACCATTTGAACTTAGTATTTAATCTTGGTTGATCTTTTGAGTCATTTCACTTTTAAAGCTTAAGGCTATAGGGTGTAGCCGTTGATCTCACAACTAAACCTTGTGGACTATAACCTTAGTTGGACTCATGATAAATTATTCATAACATGATTGGTTGATCACATATATTTAGATTATAGTTGATTCCTTGTGTGATTGTGTTTGACTTTATGTTGAACGAATTAGAAAAATGATGTGATTTCTAACATATAAAACTTTGGAATGTCAATTACAACACTAACTGTCATGTCCTTTAAGATTTAGAAAATGACTCTACCCAAAATATGAGATGAAACAATCTTTAAAAAATCTAAGTTAAATTTCATCACAACATCACATGCGTATAATCTAAAAAAAATAAATTCAAGAGGATAAAACACACTTGTCACTTGCATGCTCTAACAATAAAAACTCATTAAGTTTTCTTTTAGAGCCATCTTGTTGCTAAAACAACAATAAAATGACTTGTGAATTGATTTATTTTTAATCATGTTAGTTTGATATAGGTTTTAAAGTTTTTATGACCAATTCAAACAAAATCAATTCATTTAAGATTAAACTATTCCTATTTGAAGTCAATAATTAATATCTTAAGATACTAAGATCTATTTAAGAGTATAAAGATTTTTAAGTAATTTATTTCTTTACACGTACTAATTAAAAATTGAACTTTTCATCACATGTGTAAAGAACAATATTATTTACTAAAGATATCGCACCATGTTGATTTTTTATCTTCACTAATTATTTATTTTATGTGAATATTTAGTTTTATAATAAAAGAAGATAATATTTCTTATTTTTTTATAACTGACTATTTATTTTATTATATATTTATTTTCTATGATTATTACCTTATATATATCATTAATTTCTTTACCCAAAATATAATTAAAAAAATTACAAAATAAACATGAATAAATTATAAAACACTTGATAACATTAGAGAAGATCATAAAAATATCAAAATGAATAAAAAATAGAAAAAAAATTGAAGTTTAAATATATTATTTTAAATATTAAAAAATAGTTTATCTAATTATTGAATCGGTTCGAGTTAAAATAAATAAATTTCAAAATTCAATCAATTATAACTGAATTAGTAGATATTTGAAGTAAAAAAACAACAAATAATTAAGCCAATTTAATAATTTAGTTTAAATCATGGACTGTCAAGTTTATGGAGTTAATTTAAATCGATGAACATCCCAAATAATATACATAAAAAACGATTAATTCGACCAGAAAAAAAAAAAAAGCATAGGAACATGGTTGAAAATAAATTAATTTGACTAAATAATTATATATTTTAAAAGTCAAATTCTTTCTCGATGAATCCATCCGAGATACGTTCTTGCGAATACATGATGCGTAATATGGAAAACCAACTCGTGACTATCTTGTTATCCAACCCATTGTTACTCATTACATTTAACTTTCCTTCCGCGTCCTTTTTTGTTTTTTTTATTCAGTCCTAATCGATCCGTGTGATCCCACATTGTGTACCCTTTCACATTTATTATACATTTTTTTTTTCTTTCTCTTCTGAGTATGAATTAGGTTAAATTGAATAATAAAGTAAACAGAAGCCACCGACCTCAAACATCTCCACTGTGGTAGGCTCCACGTCTTAGATCTCAGTGTGGTTGGTCTGCAAACAACCATACTTAAAAAACAACCAAGGGCATGTACAAAAACACTTTATGATAGAATTTGTTTTATATGTCACACATATTTTTAATTATATTCAAATTAAATAAGATTGTTATCAACAATAAATATTTTATTTTAAATATTTAATATAATTATATTTTCAATTTTCAAATTAAAAATATTTAATTAGATTAAAATAATTTGATATAAGTAATACATGCACTTAATAATATATGAATTGATTCTATACAATAATATAGATTTTTCATATAAACATTAATAACTAATTTTATTAAAGAATATAGATTAACTATATTCGAATTTGACAAAACTTAAACGTAATTCCTCATTTTTTTTATGCAATTCTTCTATCAGAATTAAATTTTAACTTTAATAACTTATATTATCTTTAATACAAATTTTTATTGTACAAATTGTAAAAAAAAACCTATTTAAATTAGAGAATAATACTTAAAAAATACATTTAAGTTTTATTTATAAATACTATTATCTTTGTTCTTATTTATAAGATTATCTAATTATTTAAATTATTAAAATTAAAAAAATGTTTAATTTAGTTGATAATAAT
>JAMLFT010008426.1:0-13711 GCA_026544285.1 Pachyrhizus erosus | reverse complement strand
ACAGTGCGGAGAGACCGGCAAGGGGGGCGGGGGGGGGGGGGAGGGGGGGGGGGAGGGGGGGGAGAGGGGGGGGGGGGGGGGGGGGGGGGGGGGGGGGGGAAGCTAAGTAGCAATTAAATTGTAATTCAGTTTCAACATATTGATCCCTTTATTTAAACAGCTGAAAACAATATATTTTCCTTTAAGCTTTTCTTAGAAATTTATATAATATTAAGTTTGATAACTAGAGAATCAATTGCAAAACAAGCTTAATTAATGAAAGCTCAGATATCCTCTTAAGAAAAATATTAGTTACCATGGAATTCTTCTAAGAGTAGACAAATCAGGCATTAATCTTGTTTCACCAACTGCAGTTAGTCCAGACCCGTCTGCAGGTCCATCCATATGAGAAGAGAATCCCAAAGCTGCAAATGCTAAGCCAACCCCATTCTTTGTAACTATATCATTGAAACGTTTTTTAGGAACCGCCTGAAACAAAATATGACTTTATCTCAAAACGAAATTTAAAGAAAAGAATTCCCAAACTGTCTGTATTGAACTTTTATGTGCCAGTACAGCCAGAAGTTAAGTGCCTAAGGCATAAATTTCCACTCCCATTATGTGCAAAAGGAATGGGGTGCTGCATCAGAACTTCCAAGAAAGTTATTCAGTATTCTGTAAGTGACAACAAGAGGTAAGAAAGGACAGCAAGATGTCTCGAACACTTTTTTGTGATTTCTAATTATATTTACATTTGAAGATAATGTCTCAGTCAATGGGGGAGATTTTCGTTTTATTTTTTTACTGTGACATATAAACCTGCAGTATCATAGATGTGTCTATAAGTCGGATAAGGGTTTATGGAAAACAGTTACACATCATTTGTGCTTGCAATAAAGTCTCTTGAGATTGAAAATGCATCTGACATCCAGTATTATTCCTGACTTCTGTTCACTGCATCAACTATAGAATTGTATTTTACTATTTTCAGGATCTTTATCATTCCATTCTCACATTTGGAGAAATTTGACAATGACAGTAGCACATATGGACAATTATTACTAAAAACATATGGTATAATGCATCTCACTCGTTATGTATTGTTAAAAATGATAGATATTCTTTTTTTGGGTGGATTTCATCGTTTTTTTTTTTCATACTAATATGATTTCTATGAAAAAAATATGCAATTTACGATATACAGCATGATTGGTGTGAGAATCATGCAATTTAATTTGATTCCAAATGTAAAGAGAATAAAGAAGTGTTCCATTTGAAACTTCCAAAGTAAACATCTTTCCATATTTTCCTCCCAAGGTTCACAAATAACAGGTTTCAAGCTACAATAGAAATGAACAATGAAGTGACATAATAAAGCACTTGAAGGACTCACACGACATCTGTGCTGTCCAGAACCATCAACCCACATTATACGAACAAGTGACGCGTCAATGTCTAAGTCATCATTCAACCTTTGGGGTAGATTACTATGTGAACTAACAGAACTGTTAACTGCACTAATCTTGTAGAAGTGGATTGCATTTCGTGCAAAGATGTCCTTTGCAGCTTCCACAGCCTCAGGAATTGAGAGATCACCATCAATGCATGCATCACGTAGAACAGAGAAAACAACTTCACGAGACTTTTTTGCACCTATGAAAGAAAAATCATAACTTTAACCAGTAATATTCACACCATGAGTTAAGAGGTGGAAATTTTCAAAAAGTAAAAGCAACAGAGAGCTAAACATTGCTCTCATTTTTCATATACAAGAATTTCAAACATTAGTTCCGTTGAATCAGGGCATCAATTTGTTTACCACATTCTAAAACTTTGGGCACAAAAGAAGTTATGAAGTTAAAAAATATTCGAAGGCTCATAAATTGAAATCATAATATCTGAAATTTGATATATTTATGACATCATATTTGTCTTAGCGGTTAGTATGTTGCATGCACTTTGGAAGTTTCCAGCATGGCAGCATTAGTGTATCCTAGGTAAAGGTTATGAAAGTGATAATAAACATATAGGAACAATTTAACTGATAGAGGTTAGAAAACAAACCTAACTTATCCTCTTTAGTCTTTGGAAATTGAGCTAGTGCCTCTACTAAAAAATAGACCTATCTCTCTCAATGAGTTATTTGTACACTCCTTGATCCAACAAACAATAGAGTTGGTTATAACAGTTATTAGCTTTTGTTAGGTAACCCCCTACAGTAGTTAGTTATGTTTTAGTTAGATAGTTTGAATAAGACATGTTGCCTATAAATAAAAAGGTTTGATAGAGGGATCATCTTGACATTTGTGAAAGGAAATTTGGGCATTTTGGCATTGGAAGGTGCAGACCTTCAAAGTTGTGCATTGTGTGTGTTTTATTCTGTAAAATGGGGAGTTCTTCCACATTCTTTCTAGTAAAGATACCAGGTTTCTATCAGTTTCACCTTATTACAAATAGCTAGGCATAATGTTCATTTGGTTTTGTTGGGTTTTTAGTTTTGAAGATTTATAATGTTTTTGAGCAAGTAAAAGTTGTGTCAGTTTAAATAATTTGAGTTAAAATTACCTTTTTAATTGAGATTTATTTGCAAAAATTTCTTGACATTTGGTTAAATTACTTATTTTTTGTAATTGATTTATTTCAAATCCCTCAATAAGATGTTGCAACTAAAATTTAATAGATAAAATTTGTTTGAATTTCAAACTAGAGTTGGTAAGATTTTTGAAATATCTTGTTTCATTGGTTATAAATTGAGATAAATATTAGAAATTAAATTATTCATGTATTGTATTAATAATATAGATAATTTTTCTTCTTTATTTTCGTTAGGCTCCAGCTTTAATGAGGAAAGAATCAAATTTCAGTGTTCAAAATATCACAAACATGCTAATGTGCAAAAACAAAGAAAACTAGCAATTATAGTAGCACCTGGCGGGAAACGAGCAACTACCTTAAACAAAACTAGTAACTGCTTCGTATTTCAGTTATTTTGCAAGTTAGACATTCCATAAATTAATAAAATGGTTATTTTTCCAACTCAAATATCACTTCAGTGGCTAGCAAAAGTCAAGAAAACACATGGAATACAAATAGAAGACACTCTTAAAGAATCAAACAAATGAATCAGAGAAAAATATTGAAGAACGATTTCAACTTTGAAATTCTTTGTTCTTCCTGGATGTTGAGAGCTATATACTTGCAGATACACTATAGAGTGCGAATCAATATTGTTGAAGTTCAAATACAAGGGCATTCTTGTGCTAGTGAAAAAAGAAGAGTGTGGATAGCATTTCTAGGAACTTCCTTTTGATCAAGATTACTCTATCTCAAGTAAAGATAGAGTGAGGTTTTTGTGATGTTTTGGAAAGAAAGAAACCCTTACACTCTGCTTTGGAGTAAAGGAAGAGGAAGGTTCATCGAAGTCCTTATAAGGAAAAATTTCAATGTGAAGTGAAGAAAATCTCAAGGGGTTGCTTTACTTGGGTTGTAGGTCAGTGTTGTGACTAAACCAGGATAAACTGTCTACATCTCTTCTTCTCCTTTTATTTTGTTTCTTTCATATTATTCTTGTTTGCATTGGATTTTTTAATGTTTAATTGTCTATTATTGAACCCAAAGAACAAATCCACGCCCCCCCCACCCCCCCAAGCCTTGGTTCTTCAAAGTTTTCAATGACTCTAATGATTATGCTTATCTAAGCAAGACCATCAATGTGGACGTGACACACCGACTCAGACATGGGGTCAAATAAAGAATCAAGATGCCAACAAGTTATCTCCTCCAAGGAACTAACTAGTGCACAGATCAAGTGAGAACTAACAAGTTGTTATTAAACAGACGGTATTTCTACTTTTCTTCTTCAAATCTGATGAATAATTAACTAAGCATTTGCAATAAACTGGCCAGCCTAGGTGTGGAAATTTCAAGAGTCAGGTACTTGAGTGTACATCAAGGTAGCAAAGCAAACAGCTACAGCATATATTTCGTGATATAAAGAATAAGAACGCTTCAAGGTGGTGATATGCAGGAGAAAATAAGCAGAAGAAACCACACAACAAAACACTTAAGTATAATCTTCAAATTTAGGTGTAATAATAAATATTAACCAACCTAAGTAAAATGTTTCAGGAAATGCATAGCCGTCAGTACTGAACATAACCTGCATTGCAAAGTATATTCTTCTGAGACATTAAAAGTCATAGCTAGAAGTCATTCTCTTGGGATTTACATGTTTCATTTGATAACTCAAAGTTCAATAAGATTCTAAATTCATTTCATTATAAAAGATTCTTATTTGCTTGCAATTTATGCATAACACGTGATTTAATTTGTCCTAGTTCTTAGTGCATGGTACTTATACCTGAAATTTCTATTCTTGGTGAAAATTATTTTGATTGCTTATATTGTCACCTTATTTAATGGAGCCAGTTCTAATAGCTCTTTCATTGAAGAAATCATCCCATGTACACTCAGCTTTGGAATTGCCAGCCCAAAATCAAGGTAGACCTGAAGAAGAAGATTGTGTTACCTGCCAGTTAACCATTAATTCAAATTCAAATATACTAATACGAAGCCATGGAGTTGAAAAATGTTTGCCTGAGAGTAAACAGATGCTAGATACGATGCTTCCCTTGAGAATGGATAGGATGCATGTAAAAGAACAATGCGAGACTTCGAATATCTCTTGTCCTCAAGAACTGCACGTAGATGAAGAGGATTGGACAGTTGCATATCCAAATCTTTATCTCCAAAGCTAGTTAACAAAAGAGCAAACTAGTATAATAAGTAAAAGCAAGAGATATTATCAAGCAGAAAATCATGGTGATCTGTGTCCTGAAAGCTGTAAATAGGAAAAGAAGCTGCATCTTTGACATTTAACAGGCGCTTGGTACAAGGAAAGTTTTTTCATGCCTAAAAATCATGATTTCTAGGAATCATGAATCCTAGGAGAATTTTGATTATTGGAAATAACTAGAATCTGTTTGGTTGGTGATAAATATTCCTGAGAATATTTATATTCATAAGGTGTAATGTGATTTTTATCAAAAATTTTAATTATTTATCACATTAAATAAACTAATAAGAATAACATAATATTTTTATCACAGTAAACAAAAAAATTAACTTGGGAAAGCTAGATTTCCACCCTTTTCCATGAAAAAATTTAGTGAGAAACTCAATTAAAAAATAGTTCCTGAAAATGCTAGATTCCTGGAAATGATTTTACAAATACGCATACCAAACGGAGAAATTTCAAATTCCTAATCAAACATTCTCAGAAACCTTAAAAGAATCCTCCTATCAAACACCCCCTTAGGAGAAGTGTGGCAAAACCTAGAAGTGGGCAAAACACAGACTAATGTCATCTTACTAACAACAGTGATGTGTTGAGACTGAAACGTAAGATAGTCCCAGCTCAATATGCTTTATATGTTCAAGTAACCTTATTAATTTAGGTCCTGTTAAGCACTTAGAAACTCGAATTATTTCAAATGAACTTAGCTGAGTAATTTTTTTTAATTCTCAAAGCACTACATTTATCCCAAGCTTTTATGAGTTTATTGTATATTCCCCAAAAAATCTTGGATATCATATAAGTATCAAAAATCGAAACCCATCCATTACCCTGTGTGTATCTGCATTGGCAAGTCATAGGATTGAGCAACTTCCAAACTTTGTAAGAAGATGTAGTCAACAAGATTTTTGTTTGCAATACGGACAGGCTTCCCAGCTGAAAGTATAGAATGGTGGGTAAGAATATCCTGAAACAGATCATATTAAAACCAACCTGGACATTCTACTCACCAATCAACACCTGCCTCAGCCCCTCCTCAGCATCCTTTTTAGTCACATTAGTATTGATTTCTAGGCCACTGCGGTATGCAGCTATGCTTTTCAATCCAAAGATCTCACCAGCAACTGTAACAGTATTGCTAAGGAATCCAGCTCAAACATTATATTCTTATAAAGCTAAGAGCAGATTGTATGTGTGTGGAAAGAGAGAGAAATATAAAGGATATGATTTCAACTTTGAGACAAATGCTTTAGTAAATGAATCCACTGTCCAAAAAGATCCATCAGGCAGGTCCTTCAGGGAACATCAGATTTAGATATAAGATAACATAACAAGAAGGTGAATGGCTTAGAAGCAGAATATAAATACAATTGCAAATAGAATGGTGCAATTAATAGGAGTTGGCAAAATATGTAATTGAACAATTTCATCTTCCCAACTAACATCACTGGCCTTGATTCAGAGTTTTGTTGAGGATAATTTCCCCAACAAGATTTAATTTCTTCAAATTTTCCAATTTCACTTTTAGACTTAACAGCCACTTAATAATTCCCAAATGAAACGGTTGTTCTTCAGAAAAATAAAAGAGGAAATAAAATTTGATATGACTATATATATTTTTCAATTTCAACCCCCCTCCTCCCACCCCAACATCCTGCTTCGGTCTCAAATATAAGAAAAAAATTCATATATTTTGATCTTAAATATAAATAAATTTCAACTAACTGCAGTATATTTAATGAAACCACCTCTAAAACACCCTTTATTTAATTGAGATTCTATTTCCAATGACTCTTTTATTCTTGACATCAAATTCCAATGAAGGGTAGTTTAGGAAAAAAAACTTATTTTCTAAGTGGGATTAACACAATTAAATGATGTCAATTAATTTTCTTAATTGATGTGAAGTTAGTTTTTTTTGCTTATAGGCATCAAGCAAAGCAGAGAATCTATCCTCATTTGATCAATTCTGGTTCTCTCAGAAAGCAAACAGCTCTGTGGCCTGCTATTATGCTCAGATGTCTCGGACATCTAAACATCCTAGAGACTATAAGGATAAAAATTCCTTTTTTCCAATCAAATACTATAGGATCTCAAAATGTTGACAAATATATCACTTGTCAGTTTCCTCCTCTAATTTTTTCTTGAAGCCATCCATGATTGCATGTGTGGGTATCTGTTTAACACTCAAAATTCACAAAATTCAAACTGAAGTTGTGATATAAAGTCAATTAAATTATAATTTAATTGAAATTTTATTTCTAACAAAGACAAAGGAATCTCTACTTAAAGAAAATTCTCAGACAGGTAATGCTTAAACATTCAAAAATTAATTGGCTGAAACACTTAAGACAATCCTGTCAGTAAGTGAGCAAATAAAGCCTTTGGAATGAATGCACCCATAATAAAAGTCCATATACTAACATTTTTTTGTCTCCTTGTTTCAAAACTTCTGTTTTTTCTTTACTCTTATCACATTGTACAGAAAGTAAGTAAAACAGATGTCTCAAATTTTGAAGGCCTAAGCCTCTAGCTTCAACAATACAGAAGGGGTTTGAACATATTATTCTCCTTCCTGCACTAGTAATAATGTGCAAATAAACTGTACCATTAAATAAATACCCCAATGGAATTTCAGCAAGCAGAAAAAAAGAAAAAAACCTGAAGAGAACAGACTATGTAGATGGCATGGTTACCAATACAAGTAAAAGAAAGAGAACAACAAAGCACCTAAAATAATATAAGATGCCTAATAATCATGGGAATGCAGATTAAAAGTGAATGTAATTAGGTATCTTACCTCATCAAGGATTTCCTCAGCCAACCGTTCAATTCTTAAGATTCTACCAACAAAAGGTGTAATACTCCTATGCCATTTTATATCATGTTTTTTGTCCAATTGTAAGCCATCATCAATAAGTATGGCAGTGATTCTTGCAGCTTTGAAGCATGTTGAGCAGATGGATTGCATTCCAGATACTCTACGGTATTCTTCAACGCCTTGCAAAGAAAACTCGGATCCATACAGCTCAGCAATATCTCTTAAATTTCTCTGACAATACATTATAGGATGTCATAATAAGATTCCAGACTGAAAATAAAGTTCCTCAAACAAAAATTCTACAGGATAACATTTTAGCAAATATAAGTTGAAGTGTAAAATTAATACATAGTATATGCTAAAATCTGCATCAAATTGACAGACACTATGATTCATGGAAAAGACACCCTGACTCCTGTAACATGACTGTTAAAGAACTTGACAAGTTCACGTTCATACTGCAGGCAGTTCAAGTTGCTTACACTTTTGAAGTACTATATAAAACAGTAAGTTTAAAACAAAAAGAATTTTATGTATTGCTCTGTATGAACAGAAGATGAATAAGTGTTAATCTAATTTGATTTCTCTGCTTTACATGTTTATCACTAAAGAAATGCATATCTCAGTTAATCTAATGTAAGCATAGATTATTTTCTTTGTTTATTACAGTGACTGCAGAATGTAATCCTCCCGAAGAACAAGTAAATAGTCAAAACCCAAAATAATCAATTATATATTGTTTAATTTGTTCACGGGAAATTCTATATTTATACTTGTACTCCAAAAAAGAGTACTAGCACCACACTCTCTAACATAATCCTTGCAACACATTGAATAAGGACTATGACTCACATAATTTTGTGATCTCTTCACAAATTTTAGTTAACAGTAGAAAGTATGTAAGAAAAAAAAATGCCAAAGAGTGTCTACCAGCATTTCTCTTATTTAAATTCCCAAAGTCAAAACTACAAATCCTTTTGAATGTCCAAAAACCAATCCTTTTCACAAAAGTGTGTCATCCTGCAATAAGCTTGTCCACAGCAAATACATAGGTGACCAACCACTGAGTAAAGGTTCACAGATGAGACACCCTATCAACCCAAGTTTGTTCAGAGCCGTTGACTTTTAGACTGTTAGAAATATCACTCTATATCCCTCAAAATTCGCAGCATAAAATAAAAATAAAATTCAAAACCAAAAGAAAAAGTTCTTCCAACACCGTTACAGAGCGTAAATGAAGCAGGTGTAGCAAAATGTCAGAGAGTAAACGGTGATTGACAAAAGTGTTAAAAAAAAAAAAATCAATGAAAAAGAAGTTAAGTTACCTTGAAAGATAGAGTGTGTGGTGAAAAAGTAATGGCGTCACCATAGGCTTCAGAAAAGGCATGGATAAAAGCAAAGTTGGAGTCAAGAGCAACTATGTTGTGAGCATGAGCATCCACCAGTTCCACCTCCTCCACCGCTTTTCTCAACTCACTCAAATCCATTTTCAGAGTGTTCAGAACTGGTTGGTCAGAGTCATACATAACATTGGGTGGGTTTGGGACTCTATATATCATATACAATATTAAAATATTATAATATAATATTATTATATTACATCATATCATCATACATAATACATAGGATACTACTCTGTATAAATGGATCTCAAGAGGGTTCTATCTCTCCAAGTCGTTAAATTGACTTTTTTGTATTAGTTGTATACCTTTAATAGACTTTGGACTTTGGTGTATGAAATTTTCTCACGTGCTCTATGTCTATATTCGTGGGGTAATGTTTCCAGGTACTTCCTGTGACCTGGTTTAATTGCTTGTTTATTTACGTAAAGAAAAGAAAAGAATGATGGAATTTGGAAACCTTGGGAAGTATTAATACTAAACAATATAAAAATAAAAGTTTAGTTGCTCATGTATTTATTACAATTAATTTGTGATTTTGATTTTTAATATTTTAAAATTTGTAATAATTAAAAATTAAAGAGACACTCTTTTGATTTCTTGAAGTTACACACAATATTTATGTCTTTTTAAACTCTACATAAATCTCTCACAATTGACTAAAATACGTCATATGATAACAAATTTGTTGATTTTTATGGTAATTATTTTAAAAATTAAAAATTATATTTTAAAAGTGAGTACAAATCATTATAAAAATACCTAAAAATACCAAGACTCTCTTCTCATGCAAGTGTCTTCCTTATTTGTCAAAAATCCCTATTGGCTTAAGCATAAAAATATTTTTAAGTGTCATTACTTCTTGTGCTATGCTCCTTCAGGCTTAGTTATTTTGGGAGTAACAGTTCACAAGAAAGAATCACCCAATTTAGATGTGAATTACGTTTATTGGATCATCACATATTATTGATGGAAAATCAATTAAAAGTGAAAATATTTTATTCTCCATCCATTCTCTTTTATAAACAAAAATTTAACTAATTTTTTGTTCTCAAATATAAACAAGTATTAACTACTTTACTTCATTTAATTATATTTTTCCTAAAAGACCATTTATTTAAAAATATTTTTACTTTTTCCTTTATGAACACATTTTCACGAGTCCTTTAAATAATAAGGACAATTTAAGAAAAATATTATGTAATTAATAAGATTTAACAAAGTTAATTGATTTTTTTAATATTTGTGAAAACAAATTTTCTTTTACTTATAAAAGAGTACTTTTAATGAAAAATATTATTTTTAAAACCTATATTACTTACTTAATTTAAAAAAAAAAATCAATATATAACTTAGTTAAATTTAGAAGGGACATCTTAATCATATTAAATGTTGACAAATTATTTCATTTAAATAATTCAAAGCAAACTCTAAATAAACTTGATAAAAATTCCAGCAACTCAACTTAAAGTTGGAACTGGGTATACGAATCAAGTCCTACAAACAATCCATTTAGTTCCTAATCTGTGTTTGACACATGCCTCATGATATGGAGTCCAATTAGATGAAAGTCCTTTTTTTAGCTTAGCCTAATTAATGTATTAAATGGGTTAGTTTGATCTGCTGGCTAACGAATTGACCCCTATACTGTTTTAAGATTAAGTTAAATTTATGGTGTTTTTTAATATAGAATCAAATATGGTTATTGAACATGGTTAACAATTGGTTATTTTAGATATATTTGATGTACTTTCCTACTTAGTATATATATTATGTATTTGAAATTAGCACTTAAAATATTTATTTTTTCCCTTTTTTTATTCACGGGCCACAAGCTGACTCATTAGCCCATAGATTATGAAAGGGAAATATAAACTTATAAAAACTAGACTGCTTATTTCATGATTTGAGCCAATTCCACTAATTTAAGTTTCAGACTATTGACAAAACCTGAGTGGGTCTGAAAATGTGCATTTTGATTTGAGTGGCTGAATTCGGGCCACGGTTGAAAAACTTGAAAGATCATGCGAGTGTGGGTTAAAAAAATTAAACCCAACTAAGGAAGAAACATATCTAAACTTGGACTTTGTTTTTGCTTAGTTCAAAATTTATATTTAGAAATCAAATAATTATACAAGTTCAGAGCTATTAGAGTCTCACATAGTGCTGGACATCACAAGTATTTCTCCTGTAGTCATAAGTGTAAAGTGTAAAAATCTAGAGAGAAGGAAAGGAGACCCTCAAGCTGTTACACTTTCTATCTTTCCCATTTCGGTGTGTTTGAACGTTTGGTTTGCCAGTTATAAGGGACGGATTCAGAAATGTATTAAATAAAGGTGGGTCAATTTTATTTTTTTTTACACAATTATTTAAATATTTAACTTCTAATAAATAATTATTTAATAAATAATGAGTTTTTACCAAAATATTTATTACTAATTTTATGCAAAAATTAAAGATAAAATCATCAAAAGAAAATTAAACAAACATCAATTCAATACTGTATTGTTTCTTATTTATTTTTCTCTATTAATATTTTATTTATTTATTTCTTATATTCAATAAAGGGGTCTTAAGAGAGGAGGGGAGGTTGCAAGGCCCATGCCTGCCCCTCCTTGGATTTGTCCTTGATAGTTATATTGAGAGTTTCATCTTTCTTTAATGTGTTGTTACATCGTTATTCACTTCTATTTGATAATCTTAATTTGATTTTTGATTCATTTCTAATGAGATTACATTTTTATTTTTGATTTTGACATTGTCCTTCGATTTTTTGTAGTCATTAATAATTGTTCTACAATAAAATTTGTTGTATTCAACTTGGTTTAACCTAAACGACTGACCTGTAAATCAAAAAATTTGAAACCCGTCGTAATCGAAGGTCCCATGGTTGGACATGGGTCAATTATTAATGTGGTCAATTTTGATGCAATCAACCATTTTAGATCCGAATTGGATCAAATTCAATCGATGATCAGATCTAATGGGAAGATTGACCAACATTACCCAACTTTACATTTTAAATTTTGTATCATAAATACCTAAAATCATAGTAAAAAAAAATTAAATATAGATCAAATTACATATAACTTTTTTCAACCATTACACTTTTTAATAATTTTATATAAAATATAAATTTTGAGAATTCAATTAAATTTTAATTTTATTGAATGTGTATGTGCAATTTTATAAAAAAAATAAAAAAAAATATTAAGATAATTTATATTTTAATATATTTTAAAAAATTATATTAAATTCATTTTAATTTATATGAATAAAATATTAAACAATTTTATATTAATATAAAATTTTATATGTATAATTTATATATAATAAACTTTTAATATAACAGTTATTTTTAAAAAAAAATATTATTTAATGATATAATCTTCTTCTTTAAATATATTTAACTTTTCCTTTATCTCACTTTCATTTTTTTTTTTATAGTTTTTTTTTCTATCATATTCCATTTATTATTTTTTTATATTTATTTTATGTTGACTCCAATTCATCTCAATTTGGGATGGATAAATATCTATGTTTAATATGCGTTGCGCACATGTATCCGTTGAAAGACAGTATGCCCTATCAAGATATTGCAATAATTAACTGCTCTCAGAAATCAAGACTGTATCACTGTAAGACTATAAATACACCCTGCAATGGATCATGTTGTCCCTACACCCGATTCTTCTCTCTGACTCTCTATTTGAAGGTTTGAACGTAATGAAGTTAAAAATAAATAAAAACAGACATGGATTGTACACTGCTACATGTATATGGGGTGAATGAAGGAATGGTTCAAATTATTTTTTATATTAATTTATTTTATCATAGTATTTCATTTTAATGGCATATATTTCCTGCAGTTCTTTTAGAATTGTAGAGAAGCCAACATATGTAAGGGAAATGGCAAAGGAAAATGTCTCCTTCGAGCCGTGTGAGTTGGACATTATAGTATTAGTTGCTCTTGTGAATATGAAGAAAGGAAGAACACTAAATGATTAAAGTTATGGATAATCCTCATCTTGCATACACGTGAGGGAAGAGAGTCATTAATTTTACATGCTTACAGGAATTTTGGCATATTAGGAGTTTCTGAAGCATAGTTGTTTTACTTGTTTTTTTCGAAAAGTTTGGTATAATGTATATACGAGAGTGCGAAGCGTACTTAGCCGAATCTGTTATGATGTATTCTCTCTAATACTTTTCTGCTACCGAAAAATTCTAGTAAGAGAGAAGTACACACACTAAGAGGAGATCCAAAAGAAAAAAAACAAGTAATTTAAAAATAAATTAAATAACTTATTAACCTTTATAAAATATGATGTTTTTAATTTTAATCATTTAATTTTTATTTTTTAAAAAACATAAAAAAAAAAATATTTTAGTCTTTATTTTTAAATAATAATATTAATTTATGACATAACAATAATTTTGATATTTATTATATTTTATTAAATTTTTATTTATTCAAAACAATTAATAATATTAAACTAGTTAATAAGATATTTAAAAATATAATTTGATAAAAAAAATTACTTGTTTTCAAACTCGACTATATGATAAGTTAATAGATTATTAACGTCGTTGTTACGTCATCCATTAATAATGTTTCTTAAAAAAAAATAAAAACTAAAAATAAAAAAAAAGTCTTTTAAAAAATAAAATTAAACCAAAAATCTTTAATGGATTAAAATAAAAATTTATCTATTC
>JAMLFT010008425.1:0-13711 GCA_026544285.1 Pachyrhizus erosus | reverse complement strand
CAATTGACTAATTTACAGCTAACATAATATTTTATTGCCTAATTTAGCTAACACAGAATATTTGACATATTTTAACATTTTTTATTCTTACGAATAAATAAGAAACTAACATACGAAAATGAAATTTAATAATTTAAGTACTTAGTTGTGGTCGTAAATAAGATGTTTCCCTAGATTTGTAATACTTAGATGGAAATGGATTTAAACGAAGACTAGTGCAAGCATTGTCATTCTTTTACTTTTTCCAAAGAAAAGTCTGGATATTGATATAGATTGCAATTTTTAAATAATTGTAAAATTCACTTATATATTTATATTTGTTAAAGTTTTTTTTACGTGTTATTTTTTCAATATGAACGCACCCTAGTGTTATGGTGATTTCAAGATGGATATATGTACATAGTTATTGTGTGGTGCTTGAATTATGTTCATTATCTTGTATTCTTTATCTAAATGGTTAATGAAAATGGCTCACATATCGTATATAAGTTTATCAAAGACTTTTTATTATTTTTTTTCAATATATATATGTATGAAATAAAGGAAATGACCATCAATCAAATAGGGATATCTACAAGTATCTTGGATACGTGTTTGTCTAAGAACAACTTTGATCAATATATATATTTGGAATAATTATATTTAGACATTTATTTTATTTTTTACACATAATCAATAGTCGTCATTTTTTTTTAATTTTTTTCTCTTATCACATCATATTATCTATAATATCTATATTTTTTTTTTCTCTTTTCTCTCTCACTAGGTGTTATATTGCATTTTAGGTATCCAAAAATTATTTCTCATATATTTTTTGTGCAAGTGAAATTTAGACAGGAAAAGTTGTATAATTCGAAGATTATTATGTGTATGTGTTTTAATGATGATCTATAATGATAATTAATAATAAATTATACATAAACATTTTTAATTTAACATTTTTGACAATTTACTTTTTTTTAATTAAAAATTTTAATTTTGAGATTTTTAAAATCAAAATAAATTAAGAAGTTAACTGTGAAATATTGAGATTAGGATCCAAGTATGGGAGCACATAGGGTTTGATTCCAAAGTATTCTGATAAGAAATCCGTTGCTATTCGGCCATTGGAGAATCTCCCAGTTGGCTTCCCACCCACAAAGTCACGTCCATATGGCTGGAAATTGCTTGGAGCAACCGTTGCTGTATAATTGTTGTTCCCAGCATAAACCGATGAGTCACCGAACACGACGATCATTGCCGGAACCTCGGCACTACCCACTCAGAGCCACGCTACCATAAACATGCACAAAATTATACTGTGCATTTCCATACTCACTTTTCAAATTTCAACTACTTCACTCCAATTCTGATACAACAGTAAACCACATAAATATTACTTTGGAGTATTAAGGGAACTCAGTTTTAGGTGAGTGGCTTGTTGGGTCCATAATGTCTTAGACTTGTAAACGGCATGTCGATTATTATGTTTTTAGTTTTTAATTTGTTTAAACTTTTTAGTTATTTAAGTACAAATTTATATTTTTAATTATTTTGTTAGAATTTCGAAGGTTAAAAAGTAATTTTTAATTCTTCAAGTTTGGATAATGATTAAAAGAGTATTTTTTGAATTTGAAAAGTTCAAATAATATAAATTTTTATGACTTAAATATTATTTTGATCCTTGAAAAATAAATATTTTTTTATTTTAGTTTTTTAGATTTTTTTTTAATTATTTAAAGAGTTTTTATTTTAATTCTAAGTATTAAGTTATTTTTTGATTTTAAATGATAATGTAATAGCAATATTAATAATCTAATAAATTATCACGTCATCAAGAAATCCAACAGGATAGTTACATATAATTTTATTTTATTAATTATTTTTTAATTTTTTATTAATTAATATGATATTATTAATTATTTTAAATAAATAAGGATTAAAAACACAGTATATTAAAAAAATACAAAAATAAAAATTATATATCATTATCTTATCAAGCTTTTTAATAATGTTATATTATCAAAGTTGATATTATGACATAATTTAATATTAGTATTTGATGATAAAAATTAAAAAATTTATTTTTTAAAATTATATTTATATTTAAATTAATTTTTATTTAAACAAACTAAAAAAAATATAAGTTATATTTTAAGAGGATAAGATCATAATTAAAGCACGGGATGGGCATTTCCACTTTTTGGGCATCAATTAAAGTTGGGACAAATATGGTGTATGAATGATTGGGGTAGTTTCTTTAGCATATGAACCCCCCTGGCGGAGTGGCAAGTGTGCACTTCGGCTTCAAATGTCTAAGCTGCTTCTCAAAATGCCAAACGAGTAGATAAACATATCCCAAAACAATGTAACTTGACAAAGAGGACCACAACACCAGAAAATGCCAACAGTTTAAAATAATTAATTAATTTATGTACTTGTGAGTACGTGTTTCAAGCATAGGACAAATATTACAATTGATTAAATTAATAAATTGTTCTTTATAATTCATATTATTTATTTTTAATCCTATGCAGAAAAACTTTATATTTTGATTCTTACATTACATGTATAATTATTAATTACTATTTTTTATGGGCTTACATATATAATTACTTGAATTTGGTCCTTACACAAAAATATCATATTTTGTTCCCACATAATTAAAATTAATAATAAATAAATCGCTACAGTTGTTAACACAGATTAAAAGATTGCTGACTTGGATTTGGATACCTAAGAAATCTACTGTGCATTTGGATATTCACACTAGAGGGAACTCCACCTACATAATGCATCAACATACACTGAAATTTTAGAAGGCATTTAAGGGATTGGGTGAAAAGTGTGCTAAATATGTGATGTTTCTTAGGGGAGTTTTGACAAATTGTTTGAAAGCATGGCTGAAAATGAAAGTTAAATATGATAAGTATTGAAGAAACATTTAAAATATGAATATAATGGTTTTTGTTGCTATGTTGCTTGATCCTCGAAATAAGTTTTGTTTGTTCAATGTGGCTTAAGCAAAATTTATAAGATGGATGTTGCTAAATTTTTGTATGAAATGATAAATGAGGCATTATAGAATATGTTTGAGATTTATAGGCTTTCTTTTAGTCATGGGCAACGGACAAAAAATTATACACAACCGTTTTGTGAAATGGAAATGAAAGATCTTGATGCATTTGAAATTTTATTTGCTATGAAATTTGAAAAGGATATTAATCTTAACAAGAAATATAAATAATCATGATGTAGATTTGTATCTTATGGAGGGTTTGGAGAAGAAAAATAATACTTATTTTGACATATTGATGCAATGGAAAATGAATTATAACAAATATCTTATACCTGGTCAAATTGTTAGAGATTTATTGATCATGCTTATGTTTACTATTGTTTTAAAGTCTACTTTCAGCTTGAGAAGTAGAGTGTTTAATTGTTACAATAGATCTTTTACACCAAAGATAGTTAAAATATTGATTTATACATGAAATTGATGTTGATCTTCCTTATAGTTAATGGACATTAAAGAATTTATGCTAGACATTGAAAATCTTGAAATAGGTATTTTTTTTTTTTGTATTTTAAAATTTTATAATTGTTTAATTTTTTAAATTTTTTATTCTTATTAATTATTATATTTTCTATACTTTTAGAACTTGGTCCAATCCCTCAACTAGATGAAGAGAATTTTGATGTCAAATCTAACTAGTTTTTATACTTGACATTATGGTATAATTATGTTGGATATTAGGTTCCTTTCTATTTGGAGAAAGGCTCAAAATTAAGAAATTCACTAGGTTTTTCACTTATTTAAATGGAGAAGGGTATGAGAAAAGAAAGGAGAGACAGTTAGGTCTCAAATAAGAGAGAACACCAATAACCTTAGAGAGAGAAGAAAAAATAAAGTAATTTTCACTCACGCACATAAATAACCAGTAGGGTATAAAATTCATACAGGAGAATAAAAAATTAGATGAAAGTAGAAAGGGAGTAATAAAATTATTTATATATTTTTATGTGTAAATATATATATATATAGATATATATATAATAAGATTAATTAAGATAAAATAAATTTAAACAAAAAAAAATACATTGGTAATAGAAAAGATAAAACAATAAAAGGAGAAAAATATAAATGAACTTTTAGGATTTTTAGAAAAATTAAAATCTAGAAATACTAATTATATAATAAAATAAATAAAAATGATAAAATTGAAAAAAAAAACTAAAAAACTAGAAAAATAAAAGATGCGATCCGAACCCAAGTTGTGGGAGAGGAAAACGCGCTTCTACTAGTTGGGTTAAGAGCTTGTTGGTGTTAACATAAGGTAGGGATGATATATAAGTTATTGCCAATTAAAATCAAAAGAAATGACTAAGCGAAAATCCAAAACGCCTTGGCTAGGGCTCGAGGGGAGGGACCTAGCACTCGCATCTAGTGCCTTAACTGTTGGGACGCGAGTGCATTTGGTGCTAAGAATGCTCTCTTTCTTTTATTTAGCTTCTAATAACGATGCGAATGCATGAATCACATTAGCCCACGCTGCCCATGTGAAAGCATCCCCCTTTCCTCCTCTCGAGCCTCCCTCACTCTGCGAAAGCTACCATTGATGGTTATAAAGGAACCTACCCCTTAGTCTGACCCTACCCTGCCACCTTGTTCACGTCACCTCCATCAAAAAATGTCAAAAGTTATCCCTCCTTTCAACTTCGAAGGTGTCAACCTCATATACCCCAGCCACTGCACCATACAACTCGAGTTGGAGAAGAAAAGTTGACGGAAGCTACAACACCTCTCGGTTTGCCAAACTCACATAGCTCACTGTAACCACTATTAGACTTCGTTGGAGGAGCACCTGAGACTCGTCGGATTCGACCAAGAGGTAGGGGGAGTCCCATCTTGCTTCAACCTATTTATTTTCCTTTTGGTTACATAATTTTGGTTTCCCTCTGTCACTAGTAGATGGATGGAATGATTATCATTGTGGTTAATTGACTACTTAGCTTAGTATACATATAATATGGGTGGAATGCTTGTGTTTTGGTGTATCTATGGTTGATGATTTATGTTGGATAGGTAGTGGTTGTTAATAGATGTTCTTAAGAGTGATTATGTTAGCAAAATGAATAAGGGAGAAAGAAAGAGAGAGAGAGAGATAGAGAAAGAATAAGAGGGGAGAGAGAGAAAGAAAAAGAGAGAGAGAGATAGAGAGAGAAATAGAGAGGGGGGGGAGAGAGAAAGAGAAAGAGAAAGGAAGAGAGAGAAAGGAGAAGGGAGAAAAAACTAAAACTAAATAAATAAATAAATAAATATATGAATAAATATATAAATAAGTAAATAAATAAATGAAATAAAATAAAATAGTAATAATAATAATAAATAAATAAATAAATACAACCATAAATAACATAGATATTAATAATAAAATAAATACATAAATAATAATGATTAAATATATAATAAATAAGAAAAATGAGATCCTATAAATTTGATGAATTTTGTACCTCGAATAATGAACCTAACACAATGGAAATAATGACGTTGATGATAAATAATTTTTATAAATAAGAAAAATCACTCATGTTAAGGAATAAATAAACCTTATTTTGTCTGCTTGAATTTCTTTATTTACCTATTTTGCTGAATATATATTAATTCTTCTTAATTGTTGCTATTATTGTTGTTTATTAAGGAGTGGAAATAATGATTGACATTGTTAAGACTAAGTGGTTGCCTCTTTTACTTGAAAAGAGGAAGGACAAGCTTGAAGAAGGAGGGCATGTCCTCCTTAAACAAAGAAGTTGTAAAAAAAGTAGATAATGATTTAGTTTATAATTCTTTTAAGCCCAAGGATGGCAACGTTGTAATTAAAGACTCCCCCACCCCCAATAGGTCAAGAGACATTAAATGCTTTAAGTGCCTTGGTAAAGGCCATATTGCCTTCCAATGCCCTAACAAAAGGGCCATGATTCTCAAGGAGGATGAGAGCATTGAGAGTGAGTCTTTAATGGACTTGAGTGACGCCTCTAGTGAAGGTAGTAGTGAAGCTATTGACTCACCTGAGGAGGGTGATCTTTTAATAGTTAACGCATGCTTGGTACCTTTCATAACGTGAGTGACAAGTATGTGTGGTTTAGGGACAAGTATGTTCTCTCATAATAGATAGTGGTAGTTGCACTAATGTAGCTAGCACTAGATTGGTAGAGAAACTATCAATAGAATTTTTAATAAGAAGGTTAGAACAAAGAATGTATGAAGTTGCTGATGGTGACGGGTCTTAGTGTGGATGATGGTCTGACGTGTGTCCAAGCTTTACCAGAAGATTTAAACCTTGTATAGGGGTAAAAGTTTGATTTGTGCAAAGAATTTACTTAAGATTTGAAAGGCTAGTGAATCATACGAGTAAAACCTTATTTGATGACCTGTATTGTATTAGTACCCAAAGTGGAGACCCGATCACAGACATAGAGGAGGTAGTTGACGAATTACATGACAAGATCATGAGTGTGAATTGAGACTAGAGCATTGCACAAGTTTACCATAATAGGTACCTGAGAAATGTTCGTAGGCTCTCAGTGAGTCCTTAGGGGTAGTATAAGGTGCCAAGTTGTGACAGTTATGAGATTAGAGGGATTCATATGACCAGCTTGGCGTCTATGACAAAGTGGAGCATTACCATGATTCGGTTGAGAGTATTCTACTACAACGTACCAAACAGGGTATGTACTTCTAGTCGTCACCAAAAAAGTAAATGATTAAATAATACATTTCGTGTAAGTCCTCTTGGAGGTAGAAGATTTTAGAGGCATCCATGGGCCCTAAATACGATTAGTAAAATAACTAGGCAGGCGCAACACGATGAGGAGAGAGTACACGACAATAGATATATTTTTGTATTTTATGTTTGTGTGCGTTGGAAGATGGAGACTCACCATACAAACCATACAAACCATACAACCCCTACTTTTTAGATGAAAATGGTAGACATGAGCTAGTCGATTGTCAAGCATTAGAAACGGCTCCTAGAAGAGTGATGAGGTTAGGCTTTGGTACCCAGAGATGGTTCTTCAACTAGAGGGAAGACAATAGATCTCCATCTAACAAGTATTAAGATTAGAAGGTGGCATGTGGACATTTTGTGACTTGATATTTGTCATTTGTATATTTTAATTTATAAGTCTATTATTGTAAATACATTTGTTCACAATGAAACGATGTAAGGTAAGCCAATTAACTTTGTATTATTTATATCTCTAGATCTACATACTAAGTATACTAGCCCATTTAGTCTTCACTTAATGGGATGAATGATAATCTTATCACCGTCTGTATGTTATTATCATCTAATTAATTTTCTTACTTCAAAATTTTATTTAGAAAGAATGACAAAAAATTATTTTGCGCTTTAAGTTAAGAAAAATTAAATTTGGGTTATTCATAAAAGGATTTTTGTAAATTTCAAAATTTTTTAAAGATTATTTCTATAATAATAAAATGGTTGTTACATTTAATGAGGAATGAGATTTTGAACATGAATAGGTGTGTGGTTTTATTTGGTAATTTGTAGAAGATAATGTTTATAATCAGATTGCTAATTTTATTTGTTGAATTGTGTGATGAATTTGAGATATAAAGAAAAATCTTCCCTATAAAATCATTTAAATGAATTTCAAGAGCTTCTAGATCAACTATCAAGAATGAATATCAAATTTAATGATGAAGTTTTGAGATTAAGGTTACTAAACACTTTGCTTGAGTCTTGGGAGACATTTTAGATTTTTATTACTAACTCGGCCCCTAATAATGTTGTTTCTTTGCCAACAGCAAAAGGTGGTGCTCTTAATGAAGAGATGAGAAGGAAGACACAAGGTTCTTCATCTCAGTCTAAGTTGTTTGTCACTAAAACTAGAAGAAGTTAGAAAAAGGAACTAAAGGGTGGTAACAAGAAGAACATGAGTAAGTATAGGTCCAAATACAAGAATGTGGAGTGCTATTATTGTCATAAAACAAGACACATAGAAAAATTGTTTTTTGTGGAAAAAGGAGAACAAAGACAAGAAGGGTAAGTAGAAAGAGAAGGATCATGATGATGATGATCATCATGTTGCTATTGCTACTTGTGATGATCTTGTTATTCTTTTTAGTTATGAGTCAATTAATCTTGTATCATATCGGAGGATGTAGATAATTGATAGTGATGTTACATTGCATATTATACCAAAGAAGGAGTTCTTCACATCTTACACTTCTCATGATTTTGGAGAGTTGAAGATGGGTAACGATGGTGTGTATCTAAGTTTATTGGTTTTGGTGATGTTTACCTACAAACCAAAATAGAAATGCAATTGTTGCTTAGAGGAGTCAAACATGCTCCTAACATTTGTTTTAATTTGATTTCTATGTAGATGCTTGATGATGGTGGTTATATAACCACTTTGGTTCTAGAAATTGGAAACTCACAAATAATAACTTGGTTGTAACCAAAGGAGAGAAATCTTCTAAATTGTATTGGACAAAAGCTTCTATTGTTAAAGATAATACGAATGTCGTGATATGGAGACATCTTTGTGGCATTGAAGACTTAGTCATATAAGTGAAAAAGGACTAAATTGTTTAGCTAAAATGAATGTTCTTTAGGGGTTAAAAAGTGCATAATTTTGAGAAATTTTCTTGTTGCATGGCCGGTAAGAAAACCAAAGTATCTTTCAAGAAGCATCATCCTTCAAGGAAGTTAAAGTTGTTGAATTGGTGCATTCTAACATTTATGGTCCATTGAAGGTAAAATCTTTTAGTAATGTCATTTACTTTATTACATTCATTGATAATTGTTCCAAAAAAATTATGGGTCTATGGTTTGTAAAGATAAGACCAAGTGCTTAAGAAGTTCAAACAATTTCATGTTTTGGTTGAAATGCATTTGTATTGACAATGATGGTGAATATTGTGGACTCTTTGTTATTTATTGCAAGCAGTAAAGTATTGCATATGAGAAGACTCCTCCTAAAACTCCTTAATTGAATGGTTTAGTAGAGAGGATGAACATGACTTGCTAGAGTGAATGAGGTGTATGCTCTCAAATGTTAGGTTTCCCAAACATTTCTAGGGTGAGGCATTATACATAATAATATATATTATTATTCTCATTCCTACAATTGTCCTTGATAGTGAAGTGTTAGAAAAATTTTGGCTTGACAAGAATGTGAGCTATGATCATTTGCATGTCTTCAGTTGCAAGGCATTTTTCACATTCCAAAGGATGGAAGATCCAAGTTGGATGCAAAGACAAGACAATGCATCTTTATTGATTATGGCCAAGATGAATTTGGCTATAAGTTGTGTGATCTTATTGAAAAGAAGCTAGTTAGAAGTCATGATGTGCAATTTATGGAAGACCAAACCATTGAGAACATTGATAAGGTGAAGAAAACTACACTCAAGAAAGATAAAAATCATACTAATGTTGATCTTATATAGTGGCCTATTCACAATTTAGATAATGTAAAGGGTAGTATTCAACATGGTAAACGTCGTGATGATGTTCATTATTAGCAACTTGAAGATGAATTAAATGTTACTATTGATGATATCCAAGAGGAACATGAGATGTTACATCATGATGAGAATCTTGATGATGCACCTAAGTTATCTCAAGTTCAATTTAAGAGGTCTAATTGGCAAAAACAACCTTCTAAAAGGTATTCTTTCGATGAGTATGTGACCTTTATTGATGGAAGAGAACCTAAATGTTTTGAAGAGGCCTTGGAAAGTGAAGAAAAATAAGAGTGGTTGGATGTAATGCAAGATGAGATTAAATCCTTGAATGATAATCACACTTATGACATGGTGAAATTGTCTGAGGGCATGAGGGCCTTAGAAAACAAGTGGATTTTCCAGGTGAAGCATGAGAGTAATTTGTGTCTCCAAGGTACAAAGCTAGATTAGTGATGAAAGGCTTCAGCCAAAGAAAAGGTGTTGATTTTCATAAGATTTTCTCACCTGTGATGAAAATGTCATCCATTAGAGTTAGTTTGAGTTTGATTGCTACTCTTGATTTGTAGGTAGAGCAAATGGACATGAAAACTGCTTTCCTTCATGAGCAAATGTCCTAAAAGTAAACTTTGTGGGCATAGTTCTATAGCTAAATTTAGGTTTCTAAAATCTTCAATTAATTTTTGTTCTTCTGCCATTAGTATAGACAAGTGTAAGGATTTCCTACTCAATGCATCTGCTACCACATTAGCTTTGCCAAGATGGTAGGATAATTGAAAATCATAATCTTTTAAGAATTCCATCCATCTCCTTTGCCTAGTATTTAGTTCTTTTTGGTCAAATGGATATTGTAGGCTCTTGTGATCACTAAATACCTCAAATCTAGATCCATATAGATAATGTCTCTAGATTTTTAAAGCAAAAAATATTGTTTTTAATTCTAAATCATGGGTTGGTAATTTGCTTCATGAGGTCTTAGTTGTTTAGAAGCATATGCAACTACTTTACCTTCTTGCATTAAAACACATCCTAACCCTTGTCGAGAGGCGTCACAGTAAATGTCAAACTACTTATCAAAGTCAACGAGTATTAGGATAGGTGTAGATGTTAATCTCCGTTTTAATTCTTGAAAATTGTTCTCACATGATTCATCCCATATAATGGCTTGTCCCTTCCTAATCAATTTAGTCAAGGGTAAGACTAATTTAGAGAACCCCTCAATAAATTTTCTACAATAACCTGCTAGTCTTAGGAAACGTCTAATTTCAGTGATGGTGGTTAGTGGTTTCCATTGCATGACATCTTCTACTTTGGTGGGGTCTACTGCAATGCCCTCCTTAGAAATTATATGCCCTAGGAAGCTGACTTCTGATAGCTAGAAGTCACATTTGGATAATTTGGCATACAAGTGTCTTTCCTTGAGGATTTGTAATACTATCCTTAAATGATTTTTATATTCCTCCTAGTTTTTGGAATAGATCAAGATATCATCTATAAAAATAACTACAAATTTATCAAAGTATTCATGAAAAATTTGATTCATATAATCCATGAATATGGTAGGAGCATTCGTTAACCCAAAGGGCATAACAAGATATTCATAGTGTCTGTATCTGGTTCGAAAAGTTGTTTTTGGAATATCTTCAATTTTTACTCTAATCTGATGGTAGCCAAATTGGAGGTCAATTTTGGAAATTATCTAGGCTCCCTTTAATTGATCCATCAAATCATCTATCTTAGGAAGAAGATATTTGTTCTTAATGGTAACTTTATTTAATTAACGGTAGTCTATATACATAGTCTCATACTACCATATTTCTTTTTGACTAATACGACAGGTGCTCCCCAAGGGGACGCACTAGGTCGTATTAGTTTCTTCTCTAACAACTCTTCTAGTTGACTTTTGATCTCAGCTAATTCTTTTGGTGACATTTTGTATAGGACAATAGAAATGGGATTAGCTCTAGGTATGAGATCTATAGAGGATTCCACTTTCCTTTTTGGAGGTAACTTCGTAACTTCTTCTTGGAAAACTTTTGGGTATTCCTATACTATGGCAATATTTTCAATTTGATTATTCTCTTTTGCTTCTTCTGAAATCAATGCTACAAAGATTTAAGGAATTCTTGTATCTTTTATGTTTTCTAATGACTTGTATACAAGATTCCCAAAGTGTAAGGTTTTACGATGGTAATCTAGAATAACATGGTTAATTGATAACCAATCCATTCCTAGAACAATATCTAGATTTTCTAAAGATAAACAAATTAAATCAAGCATAAACTTTTGATTTTTTATATGTATCTTGTAGTCTAAGCAAACTAAATCTGTCTTCACGAACTTATTGGTGAGAGTATTAATTGTTAGTGGTCGAGGTAACTGACTAGTTAATAGAGACAGACCTTTTACACAAGCAAAGGATATAAAAGAATAGGTAGCGCCCGATTCATATAATATATCAACAAGTTTATTGGCTATGAGACACTTACCACGGATAAGATTGTCAGACTTTTCTACCTCTGAACCACTCATCGTGAATATCCTTCGTGACGTTGGTTGTTTCTTCATTCCTTGATTAATTGAACCCTTGGAAGGTTTACTAGCACTTGGGTTTCTTTCTTAAGTGACCAACAATTTGTCTTAAGGTGTCCTTTCTTGCTACATTTTGACAAGTAGGAATCTGTTGATATTCTTTTTGGAAATATGGTCCTCCATATTTGAAACATTGTATTGATGTCCCTAGTGTTATAGGGGAGGAACTACCTACACTCTGAGTTCTTGGGAGCATTTGTTTTTGAGGGAAAAATGGTTTCTGATATGGTTTCCTTAATGGTTGACTAGAAGCCCATTTAGGATGTCTTAGAGGCCCTCCCATTCTCCATTGGGCCAGTCGGGTCTTACAATCTTCTTCACAGATTCTACTTTTACTAACTAGAGTAGGAAAGTCCATAATTTGTAGGTATCCTATAACTTGCTTGATGTCTGCTCTGAGTCCATTTTCAAACTAATAATAAATAGCTAGAGCATCGTCTAATCCAAAATAGGGTCAATATTTTAATAATGCATCGAACTTAGCGGCATATTCTCCCACAATCATACTTCCTTGTTTTAGTTTTAAAAATTCTCTGGCTTTCTTTGTTGGAAAGTATTTTTCTAGAAATCTTTGTCTAAAAATTTCCCAGGGTATTACATTGTTTATTCTTGGGAAGGTGGGTTTTGTAACGTTCCACCAATTTTCAACTTCTCAGGTAAACATAAAGGTGGCAAAATTTACCTTGTGTTCCTTTAAACAAGACATTGCTATAAAGATTTTCTCATTTTCAGAAATCCAATGTTGGGCTCCCTCCAGGTTGAAGGAACCATTGAACCTTGGGGGATTGTTTCTCCTAAAAGTGGTTAGTCCTTTGAACTCTATAGGTTCCTCATCTCGCTAATACTTGAGTTACCCTTTCTAATATGTTCTAAGTGCTCTGATTGGTAGGTCTTCCTGCCATTTGTGCTTGGGATACAACTCATGATTAGTAAATGACAAGCTAGTAATTATTCTATCTTGTTTATGTATATCCAATGTCCTATTTTTTAGATATCTCTAGTAGGTCCATTCTGAAACCCTAATAGGATGAACTGCTCTGATACCATTTAATTGTAATGACCTAAAAATTTTACTAATATAAATACACACACAATTGTCCAAAGATACTTTCATTCATTAATTAACGTAAATTCATATAAACACTACACTACTTTTATATTCTAAAAGATAAATTCAAGATTCATCTCTAGGATTTTTTGACAAATCTTCCTCCTCAGATGATTCTACCCTAGGAGTAGGCCGAACAGCTCTAGTTTTGTTGTAAGAAGAGGAAGAGTTGCTTGGTTGCCTTCTCCTAGGGTGTGAGGAAAACCCAGTAGGTGATTTTGAGACTCATGGAGGTTCCACCTGAGTTAGAATTATCGGTAGATCTATTTGTCCTGAAGTTGTAGGGGCAAAAGATTCTATTGGAAAGAAAGTAAAACAAACATATCTAGCATACGTGTCTAACTAATACAATAAGTCACTGGTTCATCGTCCACAAAGCGGGGTAATGGACATGTGGAATAAAGGACAAAATTCTTCAAACATCTTTTGTTGTATTTCTCCCATGGATCTTGCATAAACCTTTAAGATGCTTCAAATACTCAAAGAAATGGATTGAGAAAAGAGGTGAATCCGCCACTTCTTCCTAAGAAGAA
>JAMLFT010008424.1:0-13713 GCA_026544285.1 Pachyrhizus erosus | reverse complement strand
TAATTATATATAATTTTTTTAATAAATTATATTTTAAAATTTTTATTTATTTAAAATAATTAATGACATTAAATTGATTAATCATAAATTTAAAAATATAATTTAATAAAAAAATTATTCGTAATTATTTTATTAAATTTTATAAAATTCGTAAAAGTATGATAAGTTGATAAAGTGACAATGTCATATTTATGATATCAAATAAAAAATAATAAATATTAAAATCAAAAAATTATCTCATATGACAGACTAAAATAAGAAAAAAAAATTAAAAAATTAAAATAAAAAATTTAAAAAAACTAAAATAAAGAAGATCCTATTTTTTAGTAATAAAAAAATGTAATGTTAGACGAAGATGACACTTTTTTTGTACTAATAAAATATAAATAAAGATCAAGATCAAGGTCAGTTGTAAGCTGGATGGTTGCGAAATGCGTTGAAGTGGACAATATACAGAAGCAAATGTCTTCAATTACGATAGCTATTTACTTGGTAAAAGTATGCATAAAGTCAGAGTGTAAAAGACTTAAAAAAGTTTTGATTCAATGTCTACCTTCAAGGTGGATTGTTAGAGTTATTTGGCTATCCGATTATATTTTGTTTTATCTTGAAAATTAATTGAGAATTTAACAAAAGGCATGCCATAGAGTAATAATCAATAAGACAACATAGGTATATTGAACAGAAGAAAATCAAGATTCAATTACTAATCATATACCCAATTAATAACTCATGTACTTAGTTGGAGATTAGTTAGATACGCGTGTGATTAGTAAATCTCTCTAGCTCTGGCCATATTTCTCATGACAACCATCTTGAAATTTGTTGATGACTAAATATTTTCATATCAATATAAAGGCAGACATTATCAATTGAGTAGTGTATGAAAAGCTAGAAATAACATGTGTATTGAGATGTTGAAATATCACAAAAAGTTAATCTCCTAAATATATTCATAACCCAAACATTATAATAAACTTTGTTGGCATCTATGATGCAACTCTGTGCTTCATTGCTTCCTTTCACAATAATGAAAATGCAATAAGAATTAGCATATACAACATGAGACAACAACAAATTCATGTAAGGGCTCGAAAGGAACAGAACCGGTTGAATTAAATTAGCACATACAACATAAGACATACATTCGTTCTCCTTCTTTGATGCTCAATTAACTATTTGATGCTCCTTTGTAGCATCTATGTCTTGGCTGACCCAACAATTCGTGATCAAATCAGTGTTACCATTGTGTGAAAAATGCTGATAAATTCCTAAAGTCAAGTGGCTTCATCTACTCTACTCCATAGTTGATGTGTTTTAGAAGCATTGGATAAAATTTAAGGCAACATACTACAAACAAAACGAGACAAATGTTGTCATTTTGTATCTAATCCAGGCGCAAGTAGAAATTCTTCCTCCAGTGCAGTTATCTTCTTCTCTAGCATACAATTACTTGGAATAATAATTTTCATAGAAACCCAATGAAAGTAAGAAAACTTGTGAAAACAATCACCACAAAAGACTCATTCAAACAATTGCATTTTGCTCTAATACAAACAAATGGTCTTCCAACTCCAAAAGATACACGTGTATTGAAGATATGGTTAGCTTTGAAAGTCATCATGACATTAGCCTCTTTAAAATAAACATGGTAAACAAATGAGATTTTGTTATTTCTAGTTGAGGATTAAGGTAGTATATATATCAAATTGAAAAACCTTTAACAAAGATATTTTAAAAAATATAAGGTTAAATGTGTTTTGAGTCTTTACAAATATTGAAAAGTTTATTTTTAGTGGTCTATTTTTAATTGTTAATTTTTTATCTTTCATTTTATAAAATATTATAAAAATAAACATGATCTAAAATAAATAATAAATCAATCCATCATCGTTAAAACATGATAAAAGAAAATTAGATTAATTTAATCAAAATTAAGACTAATCTTATTAAAATCAATATCAAAATAATTAGAATCATTTATAAAATTTATAATTGAATTAAATTTTGACACATCTTACAAACTAAGGAACTAAAAATCAATAATTAAAAATTAAAAAATATTTTTTTAATATTTATAAGAATTAAAAATATATTTAATTCAACAATGTATTTACTATAACATGACACATGAAGTAGAAGGTATTAAATCTAACAGTTTAATTTACTTTAAACACTTAATATTGCTCATGAGTTGTTAAAGGACTAAATAGGCTTACGTGCAACCAAAATATTCTTGAGTGAGTCATATGATCGCTAGAGTAGTATGCAAAACCACATTCTACTGTACAAGACACGGGTATGAGGGGGGATTTAGAAACAAAGTGATATAACATAATTGTAGTTGAAAACATATATCTCCAAGTATTGAAAATACCAAAATTAGAGAAGTTATCTTTGGTCAGGTACCTTAATAAAAATCGTCCAGCAATACTAAAATGAAAAAAATTACATAGTAAGCAATTAGTTTTCATGAATGTGACATTACTATCAATGGACATTGATTCATGGGTATAAAGTGTCATACCTACATATTATATGTTTTGGAATACTTCCTTGAAAACAACATTTGTAATGCTCTTTAATGGTGTTTTCTCTTTGTCATATATTAAGATTTTTAATCCTTTCTTGCTTTCAGCACTAAAAAAAGCAGCGTATAACTAATTATGACTAAAGACAGATTTAGACAAATACAATCCAACATTTACTAGTGATTGATCTTAAAATTTATTAATAGTCATAGCATATGAAATAATTATAGGAAATTATCTTTTTTATAAATTTGATAGTTATGATGATTAGATGGAGATATCAACATCAACGGAATGTAAATTAGGTTTTCAATATTATTTTAGACATAATTTTTTTTTAATAACATGATTTGTTAGTTTTGTCATAATCAATATAATGGAACAAGTCTTGAATTTAACGAGACAAATCTTACATTTTAAATTAGTAAAAAAAAAAGTTCAACAATTGAAAATCTTCATTATTTTGAAATGACCAATTTGATCCAAATTTAAAAGATAAAGAATTAAAATGATGTTTTTTAAAAAATAAAAGACCAAAATAAATATTAAAAATAAGAAAAAATAATAAAAATTTATAATTTAATCATATATATAATATTTATTAGATATTAAAAATTAATAAATATTTAATCTAATAATATTTGACATGTCAGAGTGTGAATATATTTGTAAATAATACTTATTAAATGTATGAATTAGATATTTACTATCAAGTGTACACATATTTTATTTTAAATATATTGTATAAAAAAAATTTGTTCAATTTTCTACAACTTTTATTAAAAATATGATTATGACAACGATTATTTGATCAAATAAATGATAAAAGTATAAGTCCCAACATCCTCACTTAAGGTATATAAATTTAATTTATCTTCTATTACATATACAAATTCAAATACCAAAATCTTTCTAAGTACAACTTTAGAATTTGGCTCATGAAAGGCCAAAAAAATTTCAAATTTCACCTTAAATATTCTTCACTTTGAATAGTTATAGAACAATTTTTGCTTTTTTTAATATTAAAAATAAGGCAATATCTAAATAAGAAAACATATTTTCAAAATAAATCTATTAAGCAATTTTTTTCTCCAAAATAATCTCTAAATTATTATTTTCCAAATACCTTTTTCCCCTTATTTTATGTTTTTATTACATCCCCTTATTTTATATTAAAATCAGTTATTCAAAAATAATCTTTCATAAATATTTTTTAAATAAAAGAAACTAAAACACAGTCAGCCCTGATACCGTGTAACTGAACGCATTACTCGGTCATACACTAACTCTGCTTCTTCTGTAGCACCAAAATCGTGACAGAAACAAACTCTATAAAATGAATCTCCCGCCCCGAAAGACAGTGACTGTGGATTCTCTGTTTCTCCATTCTCATTCGCTCTTTCTCGCAACGATTTTCTAATTTGTTTGGGTTCTGAGAAAAATGTCGAACGACATTCGATTCTTCGACCTTAACACGGGCGCCAAGATCCCTTCCGTCGGCTTAGGAACATGGCAGTCCGATCCTGGCCTCGTCGCTCAAGCCATCGTTGAGGCCATCAAGGTTTTCAACACTTCCTTCTTATGTTACCCTTTCTCATTACCATTTTTGACTTTTTTTTTTTTCATTTTGGGCTTTCTTCAACTTGTTTTATGTTTGTTATTTGATGTTGCTTTCACGTAAATGTGGCTGATCCAACTGCAATTGCACTCTTGGAAACTCCATAAACCTTGATGTGTGGCTGCAATCATGGTGGCAGATCAATTATTAAAACCTCTTTCTCTTTGTTTGTGTGTGTGTATGAGGAGGAAGAGGTTTTAATATTTCACTCGTGAAATTTAACACGAGAGAATTATGTGAACTAATCTCATCTATCCATAACTTTAAAACATGAGTGTATAGTATTTTTATATAAAATTAATTTATTAATTTTAATGGGTAAGATCTCATTTAATAAAAATGTGAAATCTATATATATCTATATCTACATATGTATCTGTCTGTTTATCTATATGTATGTATAAATGAACCATGTCAGAACCTTTGATTATTGGGAGAAATGAGAACTATACATATAAAGTGTTATATTATATTGGAATGCTTAAAATTAAAAGAAAAATCACATGACTCTTTTAAAGGGTCATGTCATTATTAACTAACTTACTTGATTATTTGTGTATAATTGTACGGTCTAGATTTATGTGCAGATTGAGCTTTGAAACTTTTGTTCTTGCATTGGTCAGCAGTTTCGTTTCTGTGGAATAATGTGTTTGGTACTTTGGTGAACATTGGGTTTGCCCCGAAGGATCTTTGTAGTTCTGTGCGTTAATTTTAAAGGATTTAGCACTAGGAGAGATTCAAAAAAGCCTTTTGGTGTATCTGGTTGCAATGAAATATTAGAATCTTTACGGGATGGCGTTTTTCTAATGAGTTAAGCTGGGATTGAGTAGTTTTTCTTTCTTTTTTGTGGTGTTCTACTTTTTAGGAGGGTGTCTTTGTTAGATTTACAGAGAGAGTGACATGTTGTGTTGCAAGCTTATTTTTCTAGTTTTATTCCTTTAATCTTTGGTCTTGATTTCTTTAGTTCCTGAGGATTTCTTAATTATCTTCTTGTATTTGTACCTTTCTCTTCTATCTTGATAAATTCTTTATTTATCTGAAGAAGATTATTATTCTCTGTTTTGCATTTGTAACGACCAACTAGTTTCAGTTTCCCTCCTTGTGCATACATATATAAGCTATACCAGCTAAATTAGTATCAATTTTACACTTACTCAATTTGGAAATATGTTATTCAATATAGTGATCTATGCTTTGATCTATTTGATGCAGGTTGGTTACTGCCACATTGATTGTGCTCAAATCTATGGCAATGAAAAGGAGGTAATTGTCACAACCGGGTGTTTGTTCTTGCTGTTTTTGTTTGGTGTCATGTTATCTCAATTCAACAGCATAACTAGCTATTTGGAGTAAATGATTGAAAGTAATATTGGTCATGTTATGTGTGAAGGAAACGGTTCATTCTTTCTGTTGTAGATTGGCTCTATGTTGAAGAAGTTGTTTGACGCGAGTGTAGTAAAGCGCGAGGATTTGTGGATTACATCTAAACTTTGGTTTGTTATTAGATTCTAGATTAATTAGTTTTGTTTCCATTTTAAAGCTAAATCAATAGTTCTGGTAGTTTCATGCTTATAACTCACTGCTTATAACTCAAGGGTTTAAGATGATCTGTAGGAATACTGATCATGCTCCAGAAGATGTACCCCTGGCATTGGACAGGACTTTGAAAGATTTGCAGCTTGATTATGTAGATTTGTATCTTGTAAGTAATATCATTCAATCTCACACATTTTCTCTAACTATTTGGTGTTAGAATTTTATGCAAAATTGATGATTTTATCACCCCCAATTTCTCTCTGGGTGTTGAACATGATGATTATTTTGTTTGGGTTGTATTGGAAATTTTGACGTGAATTTGTAGTCTGATATATGGATTTCCAGGAAACAGCCTTCTGATGTTTTCTGATTTTGAAAACATAAAAATTATTAAACTGAACTTTTATTGTAGGAGCATCACCGTCATAGCCATTGCTTGATTAATAATAGAATGCAAAATTGGTTTTTGAAAATACTATATGCATAATGCTTTTCTTTTCTAAATTAGTCTACTGTATAATAGGAACTAGTTGTTAAACTATGCGTCTCACAGACTATTCCATTGTCTCTCTATTCTAGAGAGTCTGATAGAAACTAGAACAGAATATAGAAAGAAAGACTACTATTAATAGAAAATAGTACAATTGATTCCCAGGACTTTCAAAAGGCCTGAACTCTCACAACAATCTAAATTCCATCTCAAATTACAAGATAAAGGGTCTGTTTGGAAGACCTTATTTACAATTTATTTGGACTTATCTTATAACATAACCACTTATGTAAGTATTTGGGAGAACTTATGAAAATAGTTTATAATATGTCCATAAGCTGTTTCTAGCATATTTCAATAAGTTTTCCCAGATAACTTGTGAAAACAGCTTACAAATTATAATCTTATATGAAAACAGCTTAACTGAATTTTCTGTTTAATTGTAGAAACAACTTAACCCAATAACTACTTATTCAATAAGTCCTTAATTAGGTTATTTAATGGGCCCTATATCTCTTTCTCAGCCCTTTTTATTATTGATAGCCAACATGCTTATTTCTCTAATTATTGCAGCCCCCAACTAACTAACTCCAATTATTCTACTAACTGTCTCTGACTGTCAAACTCCAATCTCTTATCTATCAAAATCTAAATTATCATTTCCTGCATATGTTGCATGTCTAGCAGCTTTTATTTTATTTATTTTTATTCATTTTCTGACTGTCAAACTCCAATCTCTTATCTATCAAAATCTAAATTATCATTTCCTGCATATGTTGCATGTCTAGCAGCTTTTATTTTATTTATTTTTATTCATTTTTCCCTTCTAATGCATGCGGGGTTTATTTTACATCTTTTTTTTCAGAATTCGGTGTAGTAATAGTTTGTTTATGACTTACTAAGTTGTAAACTGATTCTTCTGCCATTTCAGATTCACTGGCCTACTCCAATGAAAAAAGGATCAGTTGGCTTTAAGCCTGAAAATCTTGCACAACCAAACATTCCTAACACATGGAAGGCAATGGAAGCACTCTTCGACTCTGGCAAGGCTCGGGCTATAGGTGTAAGCAATTTTTCCACCAAGAAGCTGGCAGATTTGCTGGCAATTGCTCGTGTCCCTCCTGCTGTAAACCAGGTAGAGTGTCATCCTTCATGGCAGCAGGACAAGCTTCAGGCTTTCTGCAAATCTAAAGGTGTCCACCTCTCTGTAAGTTTACATCTCTAAACTCTTGAATGATCTTATATTTTGTGTCTGCACATTATAGTGGCTATTTTCACAAACCAACCTATTATTGTAATGAACATTTTTTCCAAGGCTTAAATATGTTTTTGTTCTTTGAAAATTTTTTGAGATTTCGCATTTGATTCTTAATAATTTTTTTATTATTATTAGTCTTTGAAAAAAATTTTATTTTGTATTTCATCTTTATCTTTACTTTAGTTTTGTTAAGTGGACCTTGAATTATTTTGAATTTTATTTTGTCTCTGATTTTTTTTTTTTTTATCACAACCGCGGGTGTACTTACCATCAGATGATGACATTTTAAGTCAACGGAATCAATGTAATGGCAGGAATAAAATAGAAAATAATTTTATTAAAGACAAAAGTCAAGAAAAAATTTATTAGAAACTAAATGTAAAATCCATAAATCTTTCAAGGATAAAAAATATATTTATGTTTTTTTCTAATTTCATCTGAGATCTTTTAACTGTGTTTAGGGATATTCACCTTTGGGTTCCCCAGGAACAACCTGGCTCAAAAGTGATGTCCTTAAGCATCCAGTTATAAATATGATTGCGGAGAAACTAGGCAAGACTCCTGCACAAGTAGCTCTTCGCTGGGGACTTCAAATGGGCCATAGCGTGCTTCCCAAGAGTACAAATGAAGGAAGGATAAGGGAAAATTTTGATGTTTTCGGCTGGTCTATACCTGAGGACTTGCTCGCTAAATTTTCTGAGATTCAACAGGTAAATATTGATAATTAACCAGTCTTAGTATTTTAAAATCTGAATACAGTAACTATATTTGTGTTGTGCTCTCTATACCTGTGAAGCATTAAAACTAAAATACTGATGAGAAAACTCTGCCATGTAATCAAATATATACAAGAGTTGATTTCTGATTCATTTTGCAAACCCCTTTTTGTATTAATTCCTATATTTTGGTGATGGACAGTTAGAACTCTTTGAGAGTCTGATACTATGGTGTGAAATTTACTTTTAGCATTTTTTATGATTGTGGTGGTGGTTGTTGCAGGCAAGATTACTCAGGGGTACCTCATTCGTCGATGAAACTTATGGTGCCTACAAAAATGTTGAGGAACTTTGGGATGGTGAAATCTGAACACTCTGCTCTGTAAATTTGATTAGTGAATAGACCAGCCGGTAGGAGTTCTGGGAAACTGTGAACCAGTGTACTCCTTTAGTTAATTTCACCTAAGACTTATATTGTTGACTTGAGCAAATTTATTAAATTCCTGGTTTGATAAAACTTTACATCATGACACTCATTGATATATATCTTTTCAAAACCTTTTTTCTTTATTTTATCTATTATTGGATGAATTGTCATGTGGTTTCAACTAATAGAGAATTAACTAATATTTTATTTTTTTTATGATAATCATCTTATTGGTATGAAATATTTATCAATTTTATCAAATAATTAATTTTTATTAGAAAATCTAGTTATTCGCTTTTAGTTTCATATTTTTTTATCTACAAGATTTGTATCCGAGAATTTAAGGCATTGATTCAAGTTCGGACTCAATTTCACTCGATCAAATGATTTGTTGGTGAACATAATATAATATTATTTAACAAGAGTTCAATAATAAATAATAAAGTTAAAAATATATTGCTAAAGATTTTGTTGCGAACATTTCATATTTTATATGCTGATCCACTTTTCATACATGCATGTATTTTGAAAATTTGTGTACTTTTAAGCTGATAATTGTTTTTACACGTTTCTTCAACGAGTCCATGCATAACTTTGGGGCAATGTTGAAGAATATTGAAAATAAGATGGTAGGCGCAAATAAAAATAATGATTACAACAAATAACGATGATCTACAATAAATTTTTACCCCTACATAAAAATAATTCTTCAAGGAAAATTGTCAACTGTTGAATTTATGTGAACCTGTTATTAAGCTCTTCGGCTTGGTAGTATTCACATAATAAGTTGAGACTCAAATTCATTAGTAAATATTAGTGTTAAAATTTTTGGATCGGATCAGCAATTGGTTCAACTAACATGTCAGACTGGTGAAGCTGATGAACCGGTGCCGCATGGATTAACTCCGTGGACAACTTCACAATTGTTTTTTAATAAAAAAAATAAAAATTAAAAGGGTCATTGGAAGTACTAAGAATGCTAGGTACACTCTTTTTATAATGTTTTTTTATATGATTATTTAAAATTTATTAATTTTAGTAGATTTTATCTTATCCATTAAAATTTGAGATTTTTAATAAAGAGTGTCGTCACCTTTTCTTTTAAAAGTACTGGTCAAGAGTTATGTAAAAAAGAAAGAGTTGGATATCAAGATAGACATTCTTAAAGTTTTTAAGAAAGATGTCATAGTAAATAATGCTAGTACCTCTGAAATTTTGATTTTTAATGGAGTTGAATAACATCCATATAGCCACGATTACCTAGTGAGATTATTGTTGTATTTACATTGGAGTTAGGTACAGTTATGTTTTATCCATTGCTGTTATTTTGTATAATTTCATTTACTAACAGTACAAATGGATCCAAGCCAATTGGGGTATAATTCACAACTTTGACATATTAAACTAATGCATACGGACATGGGTAAGTTATTTATCCCATCAAACAAAAAAGAAAAATATTTCGTACATCTAGTAACTTTACACTCAATGTTTACCTAAATAGATGATGAATTATGTGTATAAACATAATTAATTTTGATTCATAAATAATTAAAAATAAATAAATATAACTACATATAATTAGTTGTGTGATAAAATTATAAATTACTAATGTGATTAATTATTTATATAAATATGGTTAAATTTTATAATTAATTAATAATTTTATATTGGTCACCATCACACGTGATTAATTATATGTGAAAATATAATTTATTTTATTTTATAAATAATTAATAATATTATGAAATTATTGACTATTACACGTGATTAATTATATATGTAAATATAGTAAATTTTATCTAATAAATTATTAAAGATAAAATAAATGTAAGGTTAAAAATATTATAAAATTATTAAAATGTTTAATATTATTAATTTTATATCATAAGTGGTTAACCATGTTAAAAAATTAATAATAAAACTTAATTAATTATATTTATATATGTGATTATTCATATGCATCATATATATGCTAGATGTAAAATTTTCATATGTATAATAATCATTACTCAACAAAAAGTAATGTAATTGTCATGTTTTGACATGAATTTTTGTTTAACTTCAAATCATACCAAGATACATAATTTCCTCTCTCCACTTTTAGGAAATTAGGCCTTACTTAAGTCACAAATCTAAAAACCTTCCTTCACAAAAACAATAGTGGTTAGCATCAAAATGTTTCTTTTTACATTTCATAAAATTCAAGAAGCACCACCCCTTTTTCATTTTGAAAAAAATAACTTGAAATGTACAATTATATTTTAGATTATTCTTTTTTAAATATAAAGAAGGTATTGCTTAAATTTACTAGGCTCTAAGAAGATACTATTATAACACCTTTATCCACTTATTTAATGTATTGAATTTTATAATTTCAAAAAGGATTTTTATTGAATTAACTGTGTAGGATAAAACTTTTTAAAATAATTAGTCATTAGAGAGTTACAATTTACGGTCATCTATCCATCACCATAACGTCCATGCATTATATAACTGACATCAAAAACTTAGTTTGATATATTTAAAGAAAACAACTATATATAATACATCTCAAAATATAAATTGTATTCAACATTTCTACATTAATCTAAAACATGGGATAAATTGATCTACTAGATATTACTTTAATATGTAATCTCCTCTATAATATATAATCTAAACACTTAGAGGGGTTTTCTTCCTCTAAAGTCTCTTTCCCCTCTTTGAGCTGCTAGCTCCATTGGCAATAGGATTAATTGGTGGGTTTGGATTTATTGGAGGCTGGGAGCGTCGTGGAGCGGCTGGAACATCTAGTGGGATTCCCGCCTAACGAAGAGGTAGGGTTTGAGTTATTATGATGGGAAGATCAATATGGGAGAATTGCCCATGTGGTATAATATTCGAAGATAGAAAGGCAAATCTCACATATCCCGTAAAAGTGTCATTCTCAAAAAGGGAGTCATGAGTCCAGCTACCTTCCAAGGGGATGATCATCAAATGGAAGAGTAAGCGAAAATTATCGGCCATTTGAAAAGAATGGGGGGTGTAGGAGTGAGTCATATATCCTTTACATATACATGAAATATTTATTAACTATCATGTGCTTTCATCTTACAGTTCGTGTCTATTTAAGATTTCTATTCGCTTAGGGCCCTTTGCTACCTCTAATTCCCCTAATTCTAGAAGGACTTACACGAGCATATCAATTTTATCCAAATTTGCATTTTAGGTTGACGATCGAAAGTACATATCCTGCCTGGTACTTGATCCAAGATACTCTTAACTGAATCTTGGTAATGTTTGATTTTGTCTAGGATGTCAAACCAATTTTGTGACACCCTCTATTCATAAAGCCGCTCACAAGTTGACACCTTATCTACCCCCAATGACCCACCTAAGCTTGCGTAAAAAATCTTTTGTGGTTAACCTATGCAATTTTCATTCTTAAATCTCACTCGTATGTTTTTAAATCACCTACTTCATCCTCATGCTAGATCATTGATTACTTTGGTAGTTACTTTGATTATAGAGGTGGTATTTCTTCGATGAGTTTATTGCATATCCACTAACTAATCATATTTCATTCCTACCTCTATTCGAATTGTTTATTGCACATCACCTAGGCTTTTACAAGTCACATCTCACCTTTTATCCTAGGGTTTTGTGTCAAAACATTGTCTACTCACGACAGTCAATTAGACTATATTCTATAATTCCTCTATGGTTAGTAGATGCAATCATCACATACAAGTGTTAATAAACATTCAAAGATTGACAATAACACAAATAAGATTGATTTTTCATATATCAATATCGATGATGTAGAAAAGAAAGAAATAATTAATATAGAGATAACATATAGGTTCCTTGTTAATTTTTTTATAGGGGTATTTTGGTAATTTTATTCTAGTGCTTCTTCTTCCTCTCTAGTAGTCTTTCTCTTCTCCCTATCTCTTATTCTCTCTTCTTCCTTTCTTCTTTCTTCCTCTTCTTTCCTATTTCCTATTCACTCTTCTCTCTCTTTATTCTCTTCTCAGGTTGCAAGCATGAAATTTTAAATTAGGCAATGAATTTTCATTATTAACATAACCATCAGTTTTCATTAAATTCCTACCCTGATGGTGTTTGAATTCATTTATTTAATTAACATCACAACTCCTATGACTAAGACAAAGCTCAGGATGTAATTTGGATTGAAATTGCTTGAGCTTTGCATCAGGCATCCATAGTTGGCAGAGGCGACAATAAAATTTTGAGTTTTGACTAATCTTAATCTATTTTAGTAATTTAATGGCTAAACATGGAATTAACATATGTAGAAATGAATTATAAACGAAAAATCAAAGAATAGAGTCTCCTTCTACCTTAAATTCGTTTTTCCAACGAGTTGGGATGAGTTTTCCAGTGAAGCTCTAACATACATGCTAATTTCTGATTCGTCCCTTCTTTTGCAAAATTAATTGAACTAGAACGAAGCTTGATTCAAGATGAAACTGTTTGTGTAAAAATATAGGGGAAAGAGGTTCAAATTCATAGAGAATTCATTTGAATTGTTTCTTGTTTTCTATGTCTTTTTCTTCCATGGATTCTATTGTTTTATGGCGTGTCTATGCTTCATTTTTGGTTTTTTAAATTCTTAGGGAGTGGGCTAGTGCAACAGGTGCCTCGTAGGGTCGTCTGATACTAGGAATGGCAAGCTATAGAAGGGAAGGCTCGAGGAGGAAGAAGCTCCATCATCAACCTCAATGGTTATTCGTGGTTTTTTTAAATATAAGTTAAATAAATCTTAATGTGTTAGAATATCATTGAACGCGTCCTAGCTGAGTGGTTAAGACACTGAGCCCAAGTGTCAGGTCCCTACCTTCAAGTTCCTCTAGGAACCCCCCTTTTTTTCTCTATTTTTCTGATTTTTCCAAAATGCAACGTTTAGCATATATTTATTTCTATTAATATAATGTTGATGGGCTTCAACCTAGATGGTTTCAACACCTCTCTTCCCACTCCCAAGGACTGGGTTTAAATCCTAACCCTAGTTTTTTTTATTTCTCTTTTATTTATTTATTCAATTTTTACTTTCTTTTTATAGCCTAAAAATAATCTTTTTAATTTCTAATTTCTTCTAAAAATTTTATAAATTCATTTATATTTTTCTTTT